>JABCKS010000143.1:3498-35380 GCA_018851325.1 Termitomyces sp. DKA19
AAAATACTTATAAAAATGGTTTTGAGAAGAATATATATATTAGCCTGTTTATTATTGTTCAATATTGAATTCAGTTTCTTTGACAAGTCTGATGCTATTGATATACTGGATATAGGACTAAGCATTGAGTTGGATATCAAAGACCTAACTTTGCTGTGCTCAGTTAGATCTGGATCTTAGCAGAAACTATAGACCAGTGCAAAAGATACAGACTATAGTTTGTTTATAGGAACTTCTAGAAAAAAAAAGAAACTTGGTGCTGATATAAAATTGATCAGAATTAGTCAGAGCTGACTAAAATTTGTCAGCATGATGACATCAAGCATTTTAGTTTTTTCCTTGTATGTGCATGTTTGTATATTAATTAAGATACTTAAGTAATTGTTTTTAAAATAATAAACTATATATTGATTTATTTATTGATTGATTGGTGTTAACTAACATTGGATTCAGCTTATTAGTGATGATTCAGAAACATTCTACTGAATATGCCAATATATAAGTGAATTTTATTACTTTTTAGACTATAATAATATTTAAAAATTATCTTTAAAATAAAAAAAGTATATCTATTGATTGATTAATGTTAACTAACATTGATCTCAGCTTATTAGGGGATCTCTGACAATTCTGAGATATTGATTCACTGGATATTACATTATATCAGCTACTATTGAAATATTTCAAGTTATTAAAATGCCAAAAAAATTGTTTTTGGAATAACAAAGTATGTATTGGCCAATCTGTTGATTGATTGATGTTAACCAATATTAAATTCAGCTTATGGTGAAGACTGAGTTACTAAGCTATATACATAGAGCCCTAACTAAATAAAGTGAAGTTAGAATAAAGGTTGAGTTACATTAAGCATTGAGTTTTGGAATCAAGGCCCTGACTAAGTATAGCAAAATTGGAGCTAGGACTTAGCATTGAGTTTATTTAATACTGAGACTAAGTATTGGGTCTTGAATTCAAAGCCCTAACTGAGTACAGCAAAGTTAGAACTGGAACTAAGCCTAGTGCAAATATAATGGGAGAGTATTGGTAATATCAAGACTGCCTAGCAAGTACTATTCTACAACTTTATATACTGACTATAGGGATTATCTTGGATGGAGTGGGTTAGTGAGTGGGGCTTGTTGGAAATACATGGGTCTGGCAGGTGTCAGTTCTGATCAGTTAGCAGGCCATGGTGATATGGGAGGTCCTATAATTGTTGAAATATTCCAGAGGGACAGATAAGTTGAGGAGGGTTGGCTGGACATGTCCTAAGATTAATGAAGGTGCTGGGGACTGCTAGAGGAGTGTCAGAGATTACTATGAGTTTGCCAGAGATTGCTGGGGGGGGAGGGGGGAGGGGCATTGGGGGTTTAGGGTTTGCCAGGGGTCAGGTGGATTGAAGAAAGGGGGAAAGTGGTGTTGTGGGAAGCTTGAAGGGTCTGGAGATGGATTGTGAGATCAATCCTCTGTATTTATGACTTCCAATTCTGTTCTGGTTGTACCCTCCCCTTCATCTACTATGGTGTCTGCTATTACCAGAAGGCCATGCACATGCTTTCAACCTCCATCTCCAGGACATACCAGCCAACTCAATTGGTGCTTGGACTCCTATCTTAGTAGACAATCTAGAGCTACCTACCTGCCTTCTGTCAATAATATCAAGGGAGAGAACAAACTTTCAGATAATAAATAAGACTTGGATTACAACAATTCTCTATACAGTGCCATGTCACCCCCTTCAGATGATATTTTACCAGAATTGGATCATGCTCCCTGACCCAATTGTTTCTGCAGATCAGGTCCCTCTCTCAATGCAGCCTTCAGCTGCTCACCTTGACTAGACCAGAGTTCCTCCTTCTGTCCCTATGGAACCTTTTTTTCCTTCTTGCATAACATTTATAGCTCCTACTCCCACTTTTCCCACACAAATTGCCCAAGGACATCCTCCTTCCTAGTTATCATCCAGCATGGCAGATGGTTTCATGTGTTCCACAGAACCCTTACTCCCATCCTTTCTCTCTGGCTCCACTCAGCAAGCTTCCTCCATGCAGAATACCTTCCTCACCCTACTTGCTACACCAGCACCAACATGATTACTTCTACATCTATTCCAGCACATTTATTATCTTCCACTACTCTTTGCAATTCTCCCCTACAGGTCCTTCCACTTCCTTCCCTACATTAAATACTCTCCCTTCTACATCTAACAATACTTTCACCTTGTCACATGCTTCCCACCTAGACCTCCTCCAGCAGTATGGAGCTGACATTTCCCATCTCCAATCTTAGCCACTGATGCTCCCTCCTCACTCATCTCCTTTCCCTGTGCCACCCTCCATCAATATCATTTCCACAACTCCCTCCACTACCTCCCCTTCCACCTCACACATTATTCCATCTAGTGGGATCCCTACCCCCACTGTCTCTGCCACCATCTCTCCACTTCTTGGCCTTCCATCTACATCCAGGCCTCTCCTCTCAGCACCTCCCCAAGCAGCTATGGAGCTTGATCCCAACATCATGTCCATCCCTCTTTGGGTTCAACAAATTTTCAATTCTGGCTAGTCAGTTTATGTTTCCCTCAATACATTGACCACAGTAGCATGCCACAAAGCATTGACAGCTCCAAATCATTCAGGAGACTCCTGCCTCTCCCTTTTGCTGTTGAGCAAACTTTAAGTCTCTAATACAGTTTAACCTGAGTAAGAAGCATCATCTGACTATCTTAGAGTTCATGCAGACTTCTGCCACACTAATCTGGGTCATCACAACTGTCTGAAGGCAGGCCCAGAGGGATCCATAGGCAGTCCTACTGCCCATGCAATTGCAGGCTCCTTCCAACTTTATTATGACTGCATTCAGCACTGTCCAGATTTTGTGAACAATTTTCTGGGTTACTTGATGTGAGAATTCTATTTAGCTTATATGCAATGCATCAAAGACAGGCATTGGGGCCATGTATGGCCAAGGACCAAGCTGGCAGAAATGTTGGCTAGCTAGATTTATGTCCAAGAAGTTCACTATACAAACTAGAAACACTAGCAATACCTTATATATGACATATTCCTTTGTCATGCCTTCCTGCAATCAAATGGCAATGTTTGCCTTGATATCTGGCACAAATTAGTCTTCAAAAATAAATTACAAGACCACATGACAGATTGCATATATCTATCTATGGGTCAGCATTTAGACCTCCTCTTCAATGATGCCACCTCCTCCTCTTCAGCCTCTCCTTCTCCCAACACCTCTGCCCAACAACCATTGATTCTCCACATGTACAAGGGTTGGGCATATTCTTTGTAAGACTGATGGACAATTTGCAGACTCCAGCAGAGTCACATACTGCTATGCTTTCAATGGCCCTCAGTCATGCTCTACTTCCAACTGTTCACATTGTCATACATGCTCCCTCTACAGTAAAAACCAACACTCTGCTCAGATCTGTATTGCTTAACAAACTGTCTGATTCCCCTGCCTCTCCTTCCCCTACTCTAGTGATGCCCCTTCTATCCTCACCCCTCTTTACTCTCCTAATGGATCCCCCATCCTCAGTTGCCTCCTCACACCACATTTCTCCCAATTCTATTGTGTTACCCCTACATCTTCTTCCCATTACAACTCCTTTAAATATTGACCAATGGTACTCCATTTTATTTGAATCTGATTTGTTGGCTTGGTTTTCATATATCATCAATGGCCTCCACTCCAGTTTTTCCTTAGGACCTTCACTCTCATTACTCTTCTAATATATACCTAATAGTCAATGTAGGTTTAGAATTGTTTACACTAGACTCTACTTTTACACCATGAAATCACTATTGCAGCCCAGAGCACCACTCTTTTGTCATAGACAAGTATCCTAAGGAATTTCAACTTGCTTGAGTTTCTACAGCTTTTACTCCTGATGAGGCACAATCTCTCTTTAGCAACTTTTGCACTGCTCCTCTAAATGTTGTAGAGCACATGTCAGGCAAGTTGCAGGTCACTGTTAACCATTCATACCCCTGAAACAATCCATTGATATCTTCAGTAAACTCTTATATTGATATGAAGCATTTCCAATATGACTGGGGAACATTCTCAGCTTGCTGGATTCTAGTGGCAGATGCACCTCTGGGAACTCAGGTCACAGTTTTTGATGTCAAATCTGCATCCCAAATATAAGTAAATTAATTATAAATTGGATGGATCAAACTATTCTTATTTTAGGATTTATTTTAGGATTTATTTATGGAGAGCTACAAAAATATAGTTAATAGTTAATATTTCTTCCTTTTATAATATAGATATAGAATATTAGTGGAGGATCAAAGAGCAAAAACATATTATTTCTCCAATTCAGTTTAGAATTAGTCGATTTTTAATGGGCTATAAGGAATATAATCGTTTTTATTCTAACTATTTTCTCTTTTTATAATACAGATCAGATATAAGAGGTATTAATTTAAGAGATAAAGAAACTATGAGGTATGTAAGTACGCTAAATAATGAAGATTTATTAAAATTTTTTTTATGATAATGATAATCATACAATAAATGACTTGAAATGAGAGTCTAATGGCATTCAAAGGTTGGCTCAGTGACAGACACTATTGTTCACATATTTTGCACTAAAGGCATTGGGGCAGTTCTTAAGTGGGTGGATGAATTCATATTCTTCTGCTATCTACACTATCAGGAGGATGGCACATCATATTATAACTATACCAAAGACCTCATATGGTCTATTGCAGATGATCTAGGCTGGCCATGGGCCCCAGACAAATTTGTACCTTTTGTTAACACCTTCACATACATGGGGTTCTCCTGGTCTTTATCAGAAAAAACAGTGTCTCTTATACTCTTAAAGCACAAGAAACATCTTCAAAAACTATTCCCTTGGATGATTGAATCTTTTGTTAGCTTACATGACACCAATTTGCTCATCAGCACCCTAAACCACATTACCCTAGTAATTCCACTTGGTTGGTCAAGACTTCCTTTCCTGTACAAATTTTGGACTGCTTTCCCTGCCTCCTCTCTACCTTGGATAAAATATCATATCACACCAGCAGTTACAGAGTATATTGCATAGTGGACAGACACTCTTTCAAACTCACCTTGCTCACTACACATTTATAAACCACTGCCTCCTCTCAATACTATTGTACATGTCAATGCCTCCACCTTATGGGGCATTGGGTTATTTCTGAACGGAAAGTGGCTAGCCTGGAAGCTATTACTAGGATAGAGATTACCAAGTGGGTTGCTCACAAAACTTGGCCTCAAATTTCATTTTGCAGAATATCATTACAAATTTTCAGTTGCATTCTTTATGGATTACTACTAATTGGATTTCTACTTCTGAAAATCTTACAGATAAACCTTCCCACAGCCATTTCCTTTCATGTTGCCTTTTATTTCCATTCCTACACACTATCCCTGTATACCTAAAAGCACTTGTCAGCCCTAGCATATCACATTCAGATTTACCTCTGTTCTGATAGGTTGTCAGCCTCTTTGTCAAAAATATATATACCCATCATTTAAATACATATATTTGATCAGTTAATTTCTTATTGAACAATGTTTCAGGAGGCAGTAAATGCTCTGGCACTTCATCATCTCAATGCTTACCTACAGTGCATATCTCAGGGCACATCTCAAGTACTTCCATATCCTGCACCTCTACAGTGACAGATCCAACAGATGGGAGTTGTACTGGATGTCATGGCTGATCCTTGGAAATCCTCCACATAAGAAAAGTACTCATCCTCCATAAATCAATTCATGTCCTTTTGCAACATTAAAGGGATTCTCTTTCAAAATCAGTTACCTGCCTTGGAACAGCTTCTTTGTGACTTTGCAGCTTCATTTGAGGGAAAAATTGCAGGCTCAACAGTCTCTGCCAAGTGTAGTGGCATCAGGGCATGGCATATACACAACAGTTGTTCCTACAACAGCAAACAACAACTCAAATATGTCATAAAAGGGATTGAGAATTGATGTCCTTTTTCTTCATTTTGACCAAGATGTCCCCCCATCACCATGGACATGCTATGACATCTGGAGGTATCATTAGACTTGCAATCATCCTTTGATAGATGTATCTGGTTTGTTACACTCACTTGCTTCTGAGGCCAAATTTGCCAGGGTGAACTTCTTCCAACCTCAGAGAAAAGATTTTCTTCTGCCCTATATCCCTCTTGGTCTGATGTTGGAGCCACCTCTACTTCTTCTGGTTTGGAAATGTTACATCTTCCCAATACCAAGATGGGAGGCAAACAGAGCAAAGATGTTGTATTCACCCAACAATCCATTGTTGACCCGATTATGGCTTTTGATCTTCATCACATATCCAACAGTTCATCACTTTCCAATCCACTGGCATCCTACATTCATGCCAGACAACAAATTTTACTTACTCAATGTATCTTTCTCTCATTCCTCAATTTAGTTTTCTAATGCTTCACATATCCCAGAATTACCAGTCATTGCCTGAGAATAGGTGGTACTACCCATCTCCTACTTGCAGAAGTTCCTCCTGACATTGTCAAAATCTTGGGATGCTGGAGTTTGGATGCTTTCCTGTGGTACTGATGTCAACTGGAATTAATCACAACACTCTACATCAAATTCCTCACTCCAATTCTTGAGAACTCTGGTGTTCTTTGTCTGCATGCTTCCTGAGGGAGTTATCAGCTACAACAATACGTGAGCTACTTAGATTTTGGGTTATCTTACCTGCCAATGACACACCCCCTATTTACTTGCATCACGAGATGCAGTTGATCTCCCACCATAGGACTTAGTTGTAGCTTATGAATGATATGTCATTTTACTTCATCTCGAGTATCCTCTATTCGTCGTGCTTTGTATACATTTGCATAAAGTGACGGATGCCTAAAAAAAATAGGAGTTCACAGAAAGGAGGCACGGGATGAATGAGAAACGCATTTTATGACAGATTGGTCACAGTCACACACTACCCTCTATCTTTCTTATGAACCTCCACTTTGCATTGTTTCCTCTACCCACCCACCCTCACCTTGATTCTACACCAAATCTATTCCACATTACTTACCTTCATCATCATCCTTACACAAATTGCATTACACGTTCTTATATTATTCATCCATTATTTGCATTACACGTTCTTATATTATTCATCATTATTTTCAAAATATTACATATCTTTATATGCTATCCTTCGTTCGTGTCCATCTTCGGGGTTATCTTACCTGCCGATGACACATCCCCTATTGACTCGCGTCGCGAGACGCGGTTGATCTCCCACCATAGGACTTGGTGTACCTTATGAACGATATGTCGTTTTACTTCGTCAAGAGTATTCTCTATTCATCGTGCTTCGTATACATTTGCGTAAAGTGACGGACGCCTAAATAAAACGGAATCATTTTGGATGGAGGTGGCCAAGTATAACTCACCTTAAAAAAATCTCTGTAAAGCAAAGCTAAGGATCAAGCGTGCCAAAGCAAGCCACACTGCCAGGACTGCTGCTGCCAAACAGTCTCATAGCACTCAAAAGCGAGAATGGAGGATCAATGATGAGGAAGACATTGGTAATGGAAGACAATGACTTGTGTGTCCCTTGTTTTTCTTGTATGGATGTAACTTATTGATCCATTCATGACAGTCGATAATAAGCTTTTTTGTGTTTGCGAAAATACGGTTGAAAAATAACCTGTTGAAGCAATCTACAAAAATAGTCATGACCTTGAACCTACTGAGGATGAAATCCATCCCACTCGCAATCAACCTAAGGTTAGATTGACTTACAAGATTAACATACAACCAGGCCAGCCGTCATAGTGCTCACACAAAAGACAACATGAAAATGAGCTCACCTTCACATTCGAACTGTTATACGCCCCAGAATGTCTTCGGTCCTCGATCTCAGCTTTCTGCACGCCATCTGCACCCGAACTGACCTCGCCACGCTCGTCACTACACCTCGTCCCCTATCTCTGGGACGCTCACAATATACGCGCCCTTCCCGGCCCGTGGCTTGCTTGCTTCTCAGACATCTGGCTCGGTCTCGTTAGCAAGGCTGGCCACCGCTCCGAGACGATTCACCAGCTACACCTCAAACATGGTATGTCCTGATCCCTTCCATCGCTTGTACTGTCTACATATGCCCTTGAAAGGCCTCTTTGTCCGCATCGCCCCTAACCACGTCTCCATTGCCGATCCTGAAGCCCTCCAGGTCGTCTATGCCCACGGCAACGGCGCCCTCAAGTCCGACTTTTACGACGCTTTCATCTCCATCCGCCGGAGTGTTTTTAGCACGCGCAACAGCACCGAGCACGCCCGCAAACGCAAGTTTGTCGCTCACATATCTTCTCAGAAATCTGTTGTCGAATTTGAGCCGCACATCCGGGCGCATATCACCGCGCTTATCAACCAGTGGGACCGCCTGTTTGTTTTGGCTATCAATGGCGGCAAAGGGACTGAAGGGCGGCGGGTGGGAGGGCAGGAACGGTCGATTGTATATCAATTGCTTACTTTGTACATCATGCCTTTTCCCTCTCCAGGCGGCTCGAATATAACTCGACTACCCAGGGGTCAACTACCTCGCCTTTGATATTATCGGCGACCTCGCGTTCGGTGAACCCTTTGAGATGGTCAAAGCCGCCAAGGACATTGCCAAAGTCCCCAAGAACCAGTCCCAAGAACAAGTGATGTCCTCGTACTGCAAGGCCTCGCGCTCCGAGGACGTCGTCGAGGTCTCTGCTGTCCCGGTCTTGAACGGTCGCGGTGAGTACTCGATGTGCCTTGGTGTCCTTCCGCCGCGGTGGCGCCCATTCGCGCGCATGAGACAGACACGGCAACAAGGACCTTAAGACACTTGCCGGTATCGCCATCATGGCAGTGAAGAATAGGCTCGTGTTTGATTCTGACAGAGTAGACCTGTTGGCCAAGCTCAAAAACTCGAGAGACTCAAACGGGAACTACATGAGCAAGGAGGACGTCACTGCCGATGTGCTAACGCTGCTCACAGCCGGGTCTGATACGGTTTCCAAGTGAGTTAACTCTCTCACCTGTCTTCCTTCGCACTGACGCACTGACGCTACTACCACCACGCAGCTCGATCTGCGCCATCCTCTACCATCTCGCCTCGAACCCGTCCATCCAACACAAACTCCAACGTGTGCTGTACAACGAGCTCGGTAACGACGATGACCTCATCGCGCTAACTGCGGATCAAGTCAAGTCACTACCCTACCTTGACGCATGCATCAGCGAAGGCCTACGCATCCATTCTCCGTCTGCCCTCGGTCTCCTGCGCGTCGTCCCCGAGGGCGGCCTCACTATTCTTGGCAAACATTTTCCCGAGGAAACGGTCGTGTCTGTGCCAAGCTATTCGATCCATCGGGATACTGATACATGGGGGGAGGACATCGAGGTATACAGACCCGAGCGATTCCTGGAGGCATATGACAATCACGAGAAACAGAAAAAGATACAGAAGTGTTTCAACCCGTTCAGTCTCGGACCGCGCGCATGTGTGGGGCGGAACCTTGCGTTTTTGGAATTGCAGATGATTGTGGGGAGTTTGGTGAGAAGATATGAGTTTCGACTTGAGCGTGAGGGGCAGGTGCTCGAGACCAGAGAGGGATTTTTGAGGAAGCCGTTGGAATGTATGGTGGGTATTAGAAGAAGGGATGTAAGCGAAGCGGGGCTCGTTTCTCACTGATCTTATTTCGTTGGCCTCCGCAGTTAATCGCATAGACTGTTTTCCTCTGCTAATTGTATGTTGTGTTTGGCGAATACCGGCCGCCGAGGCGGCCACCTTCTGAATTTTACTTATTTTGAGTGAAACAATGTAGCAAGGGCTAACAACAGTATGTGCTGAGTCCACGAAGATAATGTAAAGGTCAAAGAAAAGAGCCCAAGAAAAGAATATAGTGTAAGTCCAAAAAGAAATTGGGAGAGATGGGTGTTGGTGTCCTTGAGTGGGTGTTGGCGTCCTTGGGTGGGTGTTGGCGTCCTTGGGTGGGTGTTGGCATCCTTGGATGCACCAACTATTGGCCCTGTGTGGCCACATTCCCCCAATTGTACTATCTATACAATACTTCACCATACACGGATCCTCACTCAATTATACATGATACACGTACAAGAACTATCGCACACTGACTAAGGGTACTTAGGACTTATACTTACACGCTGTCCAGGTACACAACACTGAGTTGTACATTGTGTTGAGGAACTTATACTTACCTACGTGTAGGGTTCTAACAGTGGGTGGGTGAAAACTAAATGGCTCAGCAAAGTGAATATATCTAATGACGAATGGTGTTGAATCACCTATAAATCATATGTCTATACCGATGCTCTGCTTACTGGTCCGACGAACTAGATAAATAACAAAGTAAAAACTGAAAAGTTTATGTGAATCTGTCAAGATCAATGATAAATAGCTCATTGAGATAATGGCTGCGTGCATGGTACTTCTTGGAGTAGGAGGGCTTGTAGAAAATGAATATATAACTGAGTTGAAGGCCTCCACGACCCTATAAAGAAGGTAAAAAATGAATAGTATAGCAGCGGAGGGAGTGACTAAGCGCACTGTAGTCAAGTCTATGACCAGAATAATGATGGGGCCAGTATAACTCCAGAAAATCCTGTATATTTCCATTTAAATCTAGTGAACAGGTCTGATCTACTGCTGAGTAGTCAGAACTCGTGTCTAATGTCATTGGGCTGGAAAGTCAGGACGTCCAACAAACTCTTTCACAAGATGAACATCAGTCATGCACAGTAACCTATTTCCAGTAATGCACAGGCTATAAGATCTAGCTATAAGATCTAATTTCTATCATTTAACAAGCTTTCTGTTGTTCAAATAGCGATGAAATCCAGTCGAGTCTTCAAGTTCAATGTCTATCAAACTCAATCACAAGATGGATTTCATTGACAGTAACCTTAATTTCTGTTGTTTAACAAGCTTTCCATCACCGAAATAGTGATAGATCTAGTCGATACTATTGAATGGATGATATTAGTGGCTGAATTTCACTCTGCAAATAGTGTTCCAGACAGTACAATTGTTTTATTTATTGACTCAGGAGATAACACTTCCAATGATTCAATGTGAGGCCTCTATGGAGCCAATATTAACATAACATTGTAGAGCTTTGCTACACTGTAGCAGAGTCCTTTGGCTCTGGATTATATAGTACAAACATGCTCCATCAGAATATATGACATGTAATTTTGTAATACCCTACCCTGCACTTTTTACCATCACCTTCTAGTCTCTGGAAATTAGCTCAACTCATCCTCTCACATATGCTCATGCAGATCTCTACCACTAGATGTTGTACTTGGTCTTTGTTTCCTTGCACAGCAGCTAGGAAACAATGACATCACCAATGTTTCATAGCAAACATCCAATATAATCAATTCTATTCTTAATGCATTGAATTACAAGTCTAGTATATGCTTTCAGTTCCACTGACAGGAAGTCTTCTACAACACTGTCTATTAATTTGGAATTATAGGTAATTTCCATCACTTAGCATAAGGATACTTGGGTACTGCCAAAACTTCTGACTTGTATATGGGAATTTCATTCTGAATTGTCAATAGTTAAAAATGCACAGTATACAGCTGCCAATGCTACTTCACATTGATGTATATACTAGTTTATGTTCAATCATATGGCCAAAAATGCTCATTACAAGTGCAAACCAATAGCTGCATTATTAGCACTATATCTAGGTAGTATTAATATGACTGCAATAAGGGCCAAAGTCCAGGCAACCTTTTGTGATTAAAATTCCACTGAAAGATCACTAAAATATAAATGTATCATTATAAGTTCCAATTTCCATGATCTAACAGCAGTCTGATCAGCCTTCTGCCAGTGAAATAGTGATTCTACTAAAACTCTGTCAAAGTCATCTATATTCACCCCAATAGGCAGTGCTAGTATATGTGTATTGATTACCTTTGATGAGGTTAACTACTATGCACTCTACTGAAAATTGTAAGTATATCTAAATGAAAGGGTTGAGAAAAAGAATACCTGGTGGGATGGGATATAGAGACAATGCATAATATAATAGATGTTTAATCTGTCAATACTGCAAGTGCAGTGTGAGATCATGTTTAGGAAATCAATGTAGTACTTACTTGCAAGTGTTATGTGAGATGATGAATTATTGTTGCTGTTGATCACAGGTTTATATGTAATGTAAACAATAAGAAGAGTGAGATAAGGAAACTGGGCCAGAGACAATGAGGTCAAAGGTAATAGTGAGTTAGTCTTTATCTAAATTGACCCTGAGCAACCTCCATATCATCTTGCCTGGTCCATTAATTTGGGGTTGTTGAGTGGAGATAAGGACACAAGACAGAGGAAATATTGAGAAAGGATGGAACTTAAATAGGTTAGTTATAGAGTTGCAGGAAAAACTAGATTTCTTGAGTCATAGAGAGCTTTCTAGTGCAGGATACCCCTCTTGAGGGAGGAGGGCAAAAACTCATGTGTAGTCTTCTAGAGTTGGAGGTTCAAAAGGAACAAAATGAGTGTAAGCTATGTATAACTTTGGAATGCTACCAAATCCAAGCTGATATGCCAAGCTACAATATAATTTCTTTGAAGGCAGCTATCTTATATGATTTTATATCAAGTGATCTTTTTAAAAGTATAAGACATCATAAAAGTTAAAGATAGAAAAAGAGCTAACAAAATTTAGGCTAAGTTATTCTTAAAGTGGAACTTATATAAGTTACTCCACCACTATTTTAGGACTTGAATCTTATGTCCAGCTGCTGCTGGGGCCGGAGAATCTAAAGCTATGGCCTGCATAAAGGTCAGAATCAAAGCCTGTCTTGGATAGAGTTTTCTAAATTGAGCTGATGATGACAAGAAATGTGATCATCTGTGTTCAAACAGAAGTGTGTTTCCATCATGTAAGTTTCCTATAAACAAAGCTTTAAGTGAAGTCATGGGGCAGATAAGGCAGCCAGGTGCTGCTGCTACTGCAATAGTGACTCCTTTTCAAAAGGGGTCTGTTTTAGAGGCAGGGAGATTTAGTTGAAAATGTATATGTATAGCATTGGCAAAGTCCACTAGAAATTAGATCAAGCTATATATAAAGGTTGAGGCTAGCACCTTATTTGCTGCCTTTGCATTGGACTATTTCCTCACCAAAATCCTATTTCAAATGGACCCAGAATTGAAGAACCTCTGCCCACATATGTTCAATAATTGTTGTAGAGTTCAACTTCAACAACTGTAATAAAGAACTCCTCACCAGTGTCAAACCCTTCAAGCAGTGGCAGGCTTATCTGGAGAGCACATAGCACAAAATCTAAGTCTATTCCAACCATAACAACCTCTAGTACTTCACTATCACTAAACAGCCTATCCAGTTGGTCTAAAAAGTAAAACTTCATTATCCACTGTTGCCTAAACTGCCTTGGAGAAAAACCCAACACTCTAACCCAGAGATTGGTCATATATTCCTGGAAATCTTTTGAAGGAGAATAAAATTCCCTGAACAAGGTCAGGAGTCTTAAAGTAATTGTGCTTCAGAGCATTTCAGATTTGGTTGACAAGTCTTTTTTCATCAGGGAGGAGGGTGGAGTAAAGATGTTCTGGGAGGATTACTACTCACTCCAAAATCTGCAAATAACCCCTACAACACCTCTAACAAATCTACTCAGACTGTTGAAGTCCCAATCAGCCAAAGACCTGGGTTCTCAATCTCAATAGACTACATTGTTCAACTGCCAGACTCTGCTGGGTGTAATGCCATCCTAGTCACTGTCTGCCACCTCACTAAGCAGGCAGTATTTATTCTTTGCCATACATATAACAATGCCCCAATGTTCACCTGATTATTTACCACCCATATCTTTATGAAACATGGCTTCCCTAACAACATCATCTCTAACTAGAGTGTCCTATTTGTCTCCAAGTTCTGACAATCCTTGTACCAGGCCCTAAATATCTACTCTAATCTCTCTGCCACCTGCCATGCCAAAACTGATGGACAAAATGAGCAGGTCAACCAGACCCTATAACAATATCTCTAGATCTATATCAACTACATTCAGGATGACTAGTGCATTAAGCTCTCTATTGCTAAATTCATCTACAACAATACTCACTATTATTTGACTGGATTCTCCTCATTCTTTATAACCAAAGGCTACAATCCCCATCTCTCTGTCTCCTTCCACAATATCCTGTTCCACACAGTCTATGAGGTTGCCCACAATCTCTAGTCTCTCCAGAAGTGCCTGTAGATGATTATGGTAAGTTAGTCTATTGGATGTCATTAATAAGAAGCAATATATTAATAGAAAATTCAGCTCATCCTCAGTCACACTATAAGATGTAGTATGATTGAGGTTGGCAGTTTATGTATGTACAAATTGAGAGTGTAGAATGATTAAGGTTTGTTTAAGGACTAGCAAATACTGATTGAGATTCCTCTAGGCCATGGTAGAGAAAATAATTGGGAGGTATTCATAAAAAGAAAGTCTCTGCATAATATGATATTTGGTTATATAACTCATTGTTTAACACTCTCCCTGACTTGTATGATCATTTCAATCCTTCAGTCCTATGAGACTGACCAAATAGTCATAGATAGATCATAAAAGTGGGTTGGTACAAATTACAAATGTCAGCTGGGTTTTTAGAGGACAAAATGTGCCTAAGTTCAATGTCACCTTATATGTGCTTGCCAATGTAGTAGTGTCAAATGTCAATATGCTTTGCACATATGTGCCCCTTCATTGACTGAGCTAGTACAATGGAAGAGTCATTTTCAACATGAAGTTTTGCTGAAGAGATTGTTTGAGGTTATTCTCAGTTGAGAAATTATACATCCAGAGTGCTTATTGGGATCTATGTATCATTACTATACTCAGTTGTATAGAGGACAACTGTTTGTTGGCACTTTGAGCTCTATGAGACTGGCCTGCTGGCTATTATGAATATGTAGCCAAATAGTGACTATCTGGTGTCAGGATTGCCTCTGTAGTCCACATCATCATACCCTGTCAGTTTAGTAGACCCTTCTGAATCCTTAGAGTATTAGATACAATAGTTGAATGTACCTTTTATATAGGCCAACACATACAAGAGTGATTTCCAGTAAGCTGTGTTAGAGGACTGTCTATACTAGACCCTATTCCTATTTCTTTTATTCCAAGCTGGTATAATATCCTCATCCTCCTATCTTCAGCCAGACACCATCTCTGTTTTTCTTGTTCCAAGCCATGTACACACACCCATCCCTATTCTCCCATCTTTTGGTGACAAGTAATTTCAAACTAAGGCTATTCAACAGTGCTCCTTTGAGGTGGTCACATGCCAGGAGGATGGAGATCAAGGCCATTTACAATGAACTTCCATTTTGAGATCAGACTTCAGACTTAGTTGTTGTTGAGTGTTTTTCCTAGAAGCTTTACAGAATATCTTCTAAACACTAGTATTGGGAATCCTTATGCTTGTTCTCTTTAGATTACCCTTTGCCAGCTGAGTAACTAGACCTCTAAAACTTCTCATAGACTACTAAATATACTTTGGCTCTCCTTCTACTAGCTGTGTGACTGAGCCACTGCCTCCAGAAGTTGGCCTTACAGCAGAACAAGTCTTTTATTTTGGTCTGGAAATTGCTGTTAGCTGCTAAAGTTTGTTCTTGCTTTTAGAAGTTTCTCATTTACCATTGTGTAATTTATAGAGACTATTGCTTATTGCCTTCAGACCCTCCTGAAAGGCCTCCCCCTCCCTTTTCATACTCCTCAGACAGTCTATATGCCCCTTGCAATGTTGCTGCTGGCCTGCTTCAATGTTACAGCAATGGTACACTCTAAAAATACCCTCCCTATAAGGGGGACTAGTCTTTCTAACTGTCCCACCCTTGCCTATCTCAGTCTGTAGGAATTGGCACCTCTATTTAGCCAACCTCTAGACTGTCTAGCCCTTCTTACTCCCTTACTGTTTTGGCTCCTATGCCTAATAGGTATATCATACTTGGCACATAGTGTATTGTTGTCTATTATTGATCCTTCTACTATGAAACCTGATTAGTCAATAGTTTATAGTCATTGGCCCCTGTGTCAGGTCTGGAGAGCTTGGGGCCTCACCTCCAAGAGCAAGAACCCACTAGTTGGTTAGTCAATGATGGAGAAGAGAACATATGAGTGTTTCAAGGATAATCCAGGTGCTAGGTGATGTCCCAAAGTTGATGTGAAGCGGCAGAAGTTGTTGAAGTTCATGGAAATTTCTGCAGACTGAGATGACTATGCCAGAAAGTGGAGAAAGAAAGGAGAAAAAGAGTAGATTTGAGTAGAGAAAGAAAAAGAGTAAAGTAGAGAGAGAGACATAGATAAAAGTAGACAATATCAAGACTACCAACTGACTATGGAGTTCTGAGGCTATATACTTGGGGTCTCTAGGGAGGGTTGGAAAAGGTAGGGGGTCCCTGGGTAGGTGCTATCCACTCAGGACTTGGCTGCTATTGTAGTGGGGCCTGGGTATGGTCTGAAGCAGGTTCTAGAGGTGTATTTGCAGGGATGGTAGCATCTTTGGGCTGGAGTGGGCCTTGGGGGCATGCCAGAACTTGGAATGCTGACTTGCTGGTGATCCAGTGATATATAAGGCACATCCAGAGGAAGTTGTCAGAGTCAGGGCTCAGGAACATGTGGACTGGTGATCCAGTGATATACAGGTTGCAGGCAGAGTCTGGACAGAGGGCAGGGATGTTTGAGGGTTGGTCAGAGGCAGTTTGGGTGGTTTTTGAGGGTGGCAAGGGCTGTTGGGGGTTGGCAGGGCAAAATTGGTGGGGTCCTGACATTACCCCCCCTCCAAGCATCAAGCCCTTGAGGCATAGTGGATGTTGTATATCTCTGTGGGTGCCTGTGGAGGTCTAGTGATTTTCCAAAAGTTTCTTTAACAGTTAACTGTCTGATTCTTGCTGAGCTAATTTTCTATATCTCTTCCACCCTTCAGATCCCCTACCCCCCCTACAGGCAACAACATTGTCAAGTGGATGGCATACAAGGCAAAATGGGGTGATGTCAGAACTACACCAATTTTGCTCTGCCATCTCCAACAACTCCACCACCAACAACCACCCAGACTACCCTGCCTGACCCTTGGAGGCCCCTGCCTTCCCTGCCTACAATGTATGCATCATTGGATCACCAGCCCATGCATTCCTGAGCCCTGACCCTGGAAACTTCCTCAGAATACACCTTATGCATCACCAGATCACCAACATTGGGGACCACCCTAGCCTTAAAATGCCCCTGCCCTACAGATCTACCTTTGGGGCCCACTTTGGACCATACCCAGGCCCTGCTACAATAGAAGCCAAGTCCCAGGCAGGGGGCCCTCTACCATCCCCAACTCCCCTCAGAGACCTCAAGTATATAGCCCTGAAACCCCATAGTCAGCTGATAGTCTTGATATTGCCTACTTTCATCTACTTCTTGTTTCTCTACTCTCTCTGTTTCTTTTTCTACTTAATCTATTTTTCTTCTCCTCTCTCTCAACTTCCAGCATAGTTGTCTCAGTCTGCAGAACATTCCCACAGACCTCAACCACCTCTACCCCTAGTGCCTGGATCAGGCCCAGAACACTCATATGTTCCTCTTTTAGTCATTGACTAACTGACTAGCAGGTTCTCACTTTTGAAGGTGAGCCCCCAGGTTCTCTGGACCTGACATAATATTAAGACTCCCCCCACTCATCAAACACTTGATGGCCTACTATGCCAGCCCTCTCTACTGGCCCACTGCCACCTACACTATGGACTCCTACAGCAACCTGATTGCATCAACCTATTACATGCAACCTCTGGTCATGCCCTAGAACAACCAAACCCCCTACCTACAACTGCCTCCTTTCTAACCTTTGCATCAGTACTGGCCAATAGCTACACACAGATTTGGGCTACAACCCTTGGTAAGTTAGGGCCTGGCACCCAACTAGTGTTCCCTAGCACCTTCCCCCACACAGGACCCTTATGTGGGACTGCACCTGGGAGGTCTGCCAGGAGCTCCAAATGCAGAGTAGAATGCTCTGGTACCTGCCAGCACTGGTCTATTTGCTGCTGGAGTAGGGTATGCACTAGGGGCCAAGGGCTACTTGCTCCCAACCTTGACTGTATACTCTGCACCTCCCCAAAGGGGGCCTATGGCAGCTCTGGCTGTCCTTATGCCTCCTACACCTATGGGACTTGGAAATATGCCCTAAATGGGAGGGGACCTCCTGCTTCAGCAGGGAGAGTGCATGGCAGACTACTCTTGGCAACATAGCACAATCCTATAGGAACTTTAACTTCTATGAGTAGATTTCTCCTAGTAGACCCAGAGTCTTTTTGTTGATAAACTGGGACAACCCACTTTGGAGGCCACTGCTGAGGTCTGAGCAGACCACCTGGTAACATTCTTTGAGCTCTACAAGCAAGGGAACCCATCAGTATAAGCCCTTGACCTTCTCTGAGGTGACACCTTCTTGCAGAATGAGCTGTAGAACCTGGTTGGGGAAATCCATGTGTTGCCCTCACTAGAAAGGTTTAAGGATCTCTCCAACTCCATGTACTCCCTTCCACCTACAACAAACAATGGACTAGGCACCCTGCCAGCCAACCAAGACCCTCAATGCCAGAAACCAACACCAGGACAACCTGAATGCAGCCTCTGCCCTACTCTGAAACCTCAACTCCTCTAGCAGGCTATTTGACCAACCTGCAGCTAGGATGGTAGGACTCTCAGCACAACCCCACTCCAACCCTGGCCCCAGGCATGGGGACTTTCCATACATGGGATCATGATCCTCCCCTGGCTGCACCTGCCATAGATAATGGCAGAGACACTTGGTCTGAACACACCTTCAGCTATATCAATGAGAAACTCCATGCAGGGCTCATAGCAAATACTCTGCTACTTCAAAACTCCCAAGCCCAACACCTGCCCCCACACTTCAACCTTTGCAACCCTCTCCCTGCCCACCCCCACCCCTTTCCTACTGCTCCTCCCCCAGCACTGGCACTGGCACCTGTGGCAGCACCTGACCCCTCCCCAGGCCTGGGGCTTTAGGGAGGCCACTTCAGACTCCCTGGAGGACCATTTGAACCCCTCAGGGACCTCTACAGACCACCAGAGGATTCTTTGAGACCTCCTGACAGACCCCCTAGCAGACCTCTCTTTGGACCCTCTGGTGGATCCTGGGGGGACCACCTCCTGGACCAGAACAAGGAGCACCTCCCAATAGAGGACCTCCAGAAGGAGGGCCTCCTGAAGGGTGGGGCCCTGCCATAGGCATGTTCCCATTAGGAGGAGCAGGAAACCATTACTACTACTATTACTATAATGCTGCACCTCCCTCTTGGAACTCCAAAGATTAGGCAGAGGCCAACAAAATCTATAAGGCTTTAGCCTGCAAAGGTTGACTGGACATCTAGAAGCCAGAAGCCTTCCACAGTTATAACCCCTGGAAATGGTGCACTTTCCTAGTACAGTGTCTCAACACATTCCAGGGAAAGCTAAAACTTTTGCCACTCACAAGGCTTGCATTGGGTTTGCTTCCTCCTATCTACAAGGGATTGCCCTGAACCACTACACAGCCCTCCTCTGGTACAACCCCTACCACCCACTATTCACTGACTGAGAAGCCTTTGTGCAGAAATTCTCATCAAAGTTTGGTGTTTATGACACTGTTGCCAAGGCTGAAAGGAAGCTTATGTCACTTTGGATGTCTTCAGAGGAGCACTTCATGATGTTTATTGTTCAGTTCAAGAAGGAGGCCTACAAAACTGGCTGGAACTACCATGCATTGCATTTTCAACTCAACAAGGAACAAGGCCCTCCCCAAGCAAATCCATAAGGTCCTCCATCTTGCACCAAAACAGTCCACCTACAAGGACCTCAAGAGCCTTGTCACTTGCATTAACCAGTGCTACTAGGAAGACCCTGCCAGTTCCAAGACCAGCTACCAGGGCTACTCCTTCCACCCTTTGGGGGGATCCTGGCAGCTCCATAGCAGACCTCCCTGACCCCCTAACCCCACTATGACCAGCCCCTCCACTCAGAATCCTGACTGACCCAGCCCCAGAAATACTGTATGACCCCCCATCTGACTTCAGGTGGTTGCCCTGGATCCCAATGATGCCCTGATGCAGGGTGACAGCAAACCCAAATCCATGAGTGAAGACCCAGAGGACAAATTATTGTAGGCTAACCAGTTGTGCTGGCTAGACTGGCCTTGGATAGCCATCCCTGAGGAAACAAAGAAACAGCAATGTAGGGCAGGAGTGTGCCTGCTCTGTGGCAAGCCCAGGCACTTCATCTAGAAATGCCCAGAGTGAGGTGCCCTTGGATAAGCCATCTAGACCATAGATGGGGACAAGTTCAAATTCCAGTATGTGGAAAATGAGTCAGCAATTTAGTTGACTTAGAAGATGCACTGAATTGTAGAATCAACCCCAACATCTTCTCTGCTATGGTTTCACACATACATGCTTTGGTACTGGCTCTGGACACCCTCACAGCTTATCTCTCCTTCTGATCCTCTCAATCTTTCCTGCTTTGCACCTCCCTCACCCTCTTCCTCTGCTCAGACACTGTCAACACTCTGGTAGACAGCAGTGCCACAGACAACTTTGTTGATGACAATTGGGTCCATCTCTCCTCCCTCCCTTAGATTTGATTGCCCAACCCCATCCAGCTCCAATTGTTTGACAGCAGACTGTCCTCCACCAGAGAAATCACCCACTATACATATGTTCACCTGCACTTTGAGAACAGCATGCAACTTGAGCTCCAGATACTTATCACCTGGCTGTACAAATCCACCTCCATAGTCCTAGGCCTTTCCTGGTTATACTCCATCAACCCCCACATCAACTGGCAGACCCTCACCATGGCCCTGGACTGCACAAACCCCTCCACCATCCCTTTCTTCCTCCCCTCTGACTTGGACCCAATGAATGCTAGAAGTCTTGGCAGATTGCACTTAACCTTGGCATGCTTCTTCATCATTGATGTCACCCTCTAATCCATGAGTACCACCCATGCTGCACTCCTAGATGGTGGGGCCATGGGAACCTTTGTAAGTAGGGAATTGAGCCTCCCAGGTAAGGCATTAGATGTTTGTGTTGAGTTACAACTCTTCAATGGAAGCCTGACACCCTCTGGAACAATCTCCCACCACCATGTTGACAGCATCCACCTTGCTAACAGTCTGGAATTCCCCATCAACCTCCAGATCACCCAGCTACACCCTGCCACCCTGATCATCCTTGGGTTGCCCTGGTTATGCAAGGCCAACCCCAACATTGACTGGAACTCAATGAGCATGACATTCAACAGTAAAGAGACTCAATTGGCTGCTAGGATATCACTCTGATCCTGATGCTTCCTCACTATTGAGGTTGAATCTGACCCTGACTGCCCCTCCACCCCAAATCCCAGCTCTCCCCTCCAACCCTTGTTATAGGACCTTAGGGGAGAGGAAGGGAACCATGGTGCCAGCAAGCCTTGTCCCCCAGAATACCTCAACATTGATGCCAGTGCTTCCCCCCCCATCCCCCCTCCCACACCCTTCCACACCCTCTCCTGCAACCACACCCCCTTCTGCAACCTCCCCTCCTAGAAGCCACCCTTGACCCCTACCCCCCAACTTTTTTCCACCCAACATCCCCCATAACAAGATCTGAGGGCTATCTCTTTCCCAAACTGCTTTCCCCAAACCAAGAAACTCTTAGACCTTGAACAAAGAGACCCCTAGACATAGTCCTTGCATCATAGGGGCTGCCCTGTTCACCAGAATCCTCTGCAATGGGACCCAGGCCTACCAGCTGTACATAACCCCCATTGAACAGCTCTGAGCCCAGAAACCTCTGGACTCTATCAAATCCAAGGAGGGGATTCTATGCAAGGTCATGTCCCCTAAATACTACAAGTTTGTCGATGTATTCTTGGATGGAAGCACCAAGGAGCTCCCCCTGCACTGACCCTATGACCACCAGGTTAACCTAGAAGATGGGCCTGCCCCCCTTCAAGAAGGTCTACAAGATGTCAGAAACTAAATGTAGAGGTCAACAGACACTAAGCATGGATGTTATGGGATGCAGGAAGTACCACCATAGGTATTATGCCCCAGTTCATGCATATGAATGCAATATGCTGATAAGACCCATCTGTCACTGAGTACAGTTACCAACATCTCCAACTATCTTATCTGGACAGCACATGACCTGGGGATTAGCACAAGACTTTGCATGAGACCTTAGTGACCACAAGATTTTTTGGATCATAAGCAATTATCATGTGGAGCCTAAACTGTACATCTAGAATGACCTTGCCAAGAGCCACCTTGGCAACATTTGCTTAGCAATAATTCTTAGCAACATAGGCACTTCTCTTTCAAAATGCACATATGGACATGTGACTTCTTGGACCTTTCATTTTTCTTGTCTCAATTACTAACATACTTGAATGGCATCTACACTTCAGATACTGACATTCAGTATGCTCTTTATTTTCATTCTGACACATATTATGCACTTTTTGACATTGAATACTTACATTTAGTTACCATCTTGACACTCA
Organism: Termitomyces sp. DKA19; assembly: GCA_018851325.1. Classification (NCBI taxonomy): domain Eukaryota; kingdom Fungi; phylum Basidiomycota; class Agaricomycetes; order Agaricales; family Lyophyllaceae; genus Termitomyces; species Termitomyces sp. DKA19. The sequence continues at coordinate 26,089 of JABCKS010000143.1, forward strand.
GTATGCATTTTGGCAGATGCTGTTACCTGCAGCAACCATCTTTCTTTTTAGGCTACATTACTTACAAACAGTATAAATACCCCCTGTATATACCTAGTAAAATAATGAAGAAAAGGACAGAGAAACCCCCGAGTACTTGGCTCTCAGTATCTCCCTCAGCTTCAGAGCTTGTTCTTGTTCATCCTTGTCATTTTTAATGGCTTAGTGACAAGCCTTAGCAACCTTGTCCTCAATTTAGCATGGTACCAAGTACAGGTGCCTTAGTGTTATTGTGTCTTAGCAACATTAGCAACTATGGCTAGCAACTAATTCTTATTTGTTTCCCAAAGTTCCTTCACATTTGACTTACATTCTTGCCCCCTTTCCCTCCTTACCACTAGGCCTTTACTGACCTTAGCAACATCCTCTTAGCAATTATCTGCCTAGCAACTTGTTCTTACTCCTCTTCATACCTTAGTGACTTCCACTTACCTTACTGAAATTTCCATCACATACCACTTTGCCCTCTATCCCTTTTCCATTTTTTGTTTAGTGACCTTAGCAACTTAGGCTGATGTTAGTGACTCCTTTTACTTGCACCCTTTTTACACCCTACTCCATACAGCTCTTGTTCTCTGGGATGATTACTGACTTGCCCTCTCACCTTTCCTACTGCCAGCTACCCTATCTGGTTGCCAGTGCATTCTAGGACTTCTTTTGGTTTCCTGCATGGCAGCTAGGCAGCATAGGAGCACATCAATGCATTCATGAGCTCATAGAGCTACTCATGCTGCAGCTAGGGACTGTGGGGAGTTGTGCTATTATGCAATTTGGTGCAGAGGTCAAGGCAAAAGCATTGGGATTGCCAACAAAGGAATATGTAGACATAGCAAACTTCAATCACTATGATATGATATTTAGAATGCTGTTCATATGTAAGAACAAAGTCAATCTCAACTTTGTAAACAACAGAGTTGTCATCAATGGATTACTGTTGAGGGCAGAACAAGTGGTCCTTGCAGACACAGATGGTCACCTCTGGTGGTATTGGGCCACTGAAAAGCATTGTGGGGATTGTGACTGACCAAAAGGTTGTAAGAGCACAACAGTAGAGGAAGTTGACAAGGAACTGGCCCCAATGGCCAGCTTACCAGCAGATGCACCAGTGTTATTGATGCCTGAGGAAGAGTTCCAGGGAACTCTGCAAGGGGAGGATGGGCTGGATGAGCCAGTTGAGCCCAACAATGCCTGCTTACCTGATGGGCTGGACAAGCCAATTGAGCCAGACAAGGCCTGCCTACCTGCCAACACTTGGACAGAATAAGTAATACAAAAATCATGGGAGTGTCAACTGACAACCCCCAGAGTGGAAGACCTTGGAACAGATGAGGTCAAAGATCAATGACAGAGTGCTATGAGCATGGCACAAATGACCAACAGCATAAGATTCTTTTAGGATTGACCAGTGCCACCACCAGACATGCAATGGGCCTATGACCCATGCATGCCACTGGAGTGGAATGGGGTGGTGGCCTTGATGGTGGTGCAGAGGTGGCCTGGGTCATGTTGACTCATTGGAGAAGTGTATTGTCAACCTTTTTCTGACAAAATATCAGGACCATTGGAAGTAGCATTCAATGGATGGTCACTGAAAGCAAAAAGCATGCAGTGGTCAGTAAAGTCAACAGTATCAAAGCCTCCAGTGAGGCTGAGGATGGAGGACACTGGGGAAGTGCACTTACATATGCTCAGAGAATGATTCAAACCAGAGGGTCTATCATGCCAGAAGTGCATTGATAAGGGGAAAACCAAGGCTAATGGCCTACAAGAGGAGGACATACTTGCAATTGTGCCAGCAATGGCAGCATGAGTTTGTAGACATTGTCAATGGTATGAAGGAGGAGCTTCCCTCCTGGAGGGAAGTGAATTATGAGATTAATCTCATTGATGAGAAGAAGCAGTACAAGTACCACCTCCCTCACTGTCTGTGAGCACTTCAGGATCAACTCCATGAAAAAACAAATTGCTACATCAAGGCCAATTGGTGGGAACTGCAACTAGCAATGCAAGCTGCACCACTACTATGCATTCCCAGGAAAAATGGGACACTATGGACTGCCCTGGATGTGCAAGAGTACAATGACAACACCATCAAGGATGTAATGCTACTTCCTAATCAGGAGTTGATTCATGAGGATGTTGTGAAGGCAAAGTACAGGTCAAAGATTGACCTGACAGATGCATATAAGCAAGTATGCATATGTGTGGATGACATCCCAAAAACAGTGTTTGCATCCCTGATGGGGACATTTGTTAGTAATATCATGCAGATTGGCAACTGCAACATGCCAGCTACATTTCAGCAGTTGATGACCTCAATATTCCAAGATGTTATTGGAAAGTTTATGCACATCTACTTAGATGATATTTTTATATTTTCAGATTCCATCAAGGAACATGAGCAGCACTTATGCATTGTATTTGAATGACTGCACAAGGAGAGCCTGTACCTCAAATGGAAGAAGTGCAAATTGTACACACAAAGTATAGACTGCTTAGGGCATGTCATATATGTGCAGAGTATTCACCCAGATTCAGATAAACTCAATTGTATTCAAGAGTGGCAAACACCATGCAACTACAATGATGTTCAACAATTTGTTGGATTAGTGAACTATATTGGTAACTTTTTACCAGACATGACAGCATACACAGGCCCTCTTATGGCTATGACCCAGAATATGTCCCCATTTCACTCGCAACTGCTGCATCAGCAGTGCTTCAAAATGATAAAATAAATCTGTGCTAAGACACCAATTATTTGCCCAATTGATCTGCATGTTGACAAGCCAATATGGCTCATTTGTGAGGCATCAAAAATGGGCATAGGGGCCATGTTTGGCCAGGGAAAGACTTAGCAAACCTGCAGACCTGCAGGCTTTATGTCATATAAGTTCACTACTGCACAATGAAATTATGCAGTACATAAGTTAGAGACACTTGCTATTCTGAAATCCCTCCTGAAATGGGAGGATAAACTGATGGGATATAAGATCCATATTATAACAGATCATAAGGCATTAGAGGTTTTTAAAACTTAAGTACACTTGTCCCTGTGACAGTGTTGATGGATTGACTATATGTCATACTACCAATTTGACATAACATATGTTAAGGGAGAACTGGATAAAGTCATGGACTGCTTATCACAATATTTCAAGAGTGATACTTGTGATGATGTCCATGAGGCTCATGACTTAGTTCAGGTGGACAAGTATATCAATCCCAAGGGTGAAGACCTGCCCTTGCATTGGGTCCAAGAAACTGCCCTTGCATTGGGTCCAAGAAATAGTGGAATGCCATGTCAAGATTTGAGCCATGCAGGCTCACAAATTGTGCCACAGCAAGTGGCTCAAAAAGTAAACTGAGGCCCAAGACCTTGAAGCTCAAGGCCTTTCAGAGGCTCAATTGGCTGATGTGTGGCCAGTAGGAGGTGTGGCAGCCCAGGAGGACAACCAGACAGTTGGACAGGCACTAGGGAACTCTAGTCCTGGCCCTGTACTCATTGATATGATCAATGCACAATTGTACACTCATATTTGGAATGGATATGCTAAGGATACCATGTTTATTGAGATACTCAACAAACCCAAGGAGCATCCATGCTTTGCAATTGAGCAGCAGCTCATTTATCTAATGAGCCCTGCAGGAGCAAAGGTGCTTTGCATCCCATAGGAAAGATTGTTGATCACAACAATATTGGACCAAGCCCATATCATCATTGGGCACTTTGGCTATCAGAAGATGCTCAACTACATGCATCAATCATACTGGTGGCAACAAATGGCCAAGGACACAAACCAATTCTGCACAACATATGAGTTATATCAACATTTGAAAACTTCAAACCAGAAACTGGCCAGGAAGCTGCATTCACTTCCAGTCCCAGTAAAACCCTGAGACTTGATTGGGATGGACTTTGTTGGACCATTTCCTGAGTCATGCAGCTACAACTACCTCTAGGTAGTTATTTCCCACATGACCAGATAGTCCACCTTATCCCAGTAAGGATGGTGACAACAGCATCACAACTGTCCTGGATCTATTTCAAGGGAATAGTATGCCTCTATGGCCTGCCTAGCTCAATCATAAGTGATTGAGATTCTAAGTTTACTTCCAAATGGTGGAAATAGCTACATAAGCTGCTCAAAGCAAAGTTGCTCATGTTAACATTATTTTATCTGCAAACAGATGGTCAGACAGAATGCACAAATCAGAATGTTGTGCAGATCTTTAGAGCATTTGTGCATCCTGATCAGAAGGACTGGGTGGATCACATTCCACTGGTGGAGTTTGCAATTAATGTGAGCATGTCAGAAACGACTGGGTATGCACCCTTCAAGCTCAATAGTGGCCATATGCCATCCATGATCAAGGTGCTGTGCACTGATGAAGTGATCCATCAAGGAATTAGGGACTTTGCACAGAATGTGCTGATGAATCTAGCATTGGCACATGATGCAATTATTGAGGCACACATCTTTCAGATGTACCATGCTAATAATTGCTGGAGCAAGGAACTGGCAATTGATAAAGGAAGCCTGGTGTACCTTTCTACTAAGAATATAAATCTACCTAAAGGACAGGCAAGTAAATTGTGCCTGAAGTGGGTAGGACTATATAAGGTCCTTGAAGCTGAGCCTGGCACATCAAACTATGTGCTCAAGTTGCCAATGGCACTATAGAAACAATGAATCATGCTGAAGTTTCATGTGTTGCTCCTACAACCTTACCAAGTGAATAATGATGTACTATTTCCAAATTGTGCAACCCCAGAACCCTATAACTTTGGCACTGCCAACAACCAAGAATGGTTTGTAGATGACCTAATAGGTCATAGGTGGACCCAGTCAGGAGACCTCAAATTTGAGGTTTGCTAGAGCTTAGGGGATACTGCATGGGAGCCCCTAGCTAACTGCAAATTGCTTGCAGTGATGGATCAGTATTTGGAATTGCAGGGCATAAAATGCTCTCAACAGCTTGCATGACATGCATAGAGCACATAGAGGCCAGAATTTGGCTAAGTTTGAATGAGGGCCAGCTAGTGTGGCTGTGTTGACCACAGCAACCTTCAGTACCATTGGCAGTTGCAGCAGAGAGTTTGTGCTTGTTTGTCTGCCTAGCAGACTTTGAAGAGTCTTTTCTCCTGTGTTTTCTTTGTTGTGACACATTGTTGACATGTGGACTGAATAGAGTATGGCCTTGCAGGGCCCCCAGAAACCTGGACAGAGCTCACAGAGTTCTGCAAGGGGAGGAAGACCTGGACAGGGTCAACCCAGAAAATTGATACCAGCATTTTAGCATAAACAACAGTATGTAGTGGTGGCCTACCCAGTGGCCTACCCAGGTTGCAAGGAGCTGCTTCTATACCAAACACCACTCCAGGCAAGAATGGAGGTGGACAAGGAGGAGTGCCATAAGTGCCATTTTCAGCTAGCACTGAGTCACTCCCAGGCTCAGTTGACTACATATGCACATGCTGTGGCACTGCATGTAAGAAGAGAAGTTGCACCATAAGCACAGCCCAGGACAGGCATAGAAGTACTGCTACAGCAGTTAGAGGCAGCAGGGCAAACAGTGCCCACTACTACTTCATTCTTACAAGATAATCTTGCAATTATGGTTATGGAAGGCTTACTTGACCAGATCAAGCTTATGAAGAGGCAGTGCATATCAGTGCTGGAGCAGATCAATCATGCTACAAAGCACAAGCTGTCATTACCAGGTAAGACAAGTAGAGAGCCCAAGCAGGCCAGACTGCCCCCATTGCAACTGGTCTCTGCTATTCTCATGCCTTGTCCAGCATCATAAGGAGTACTCCTGGCATTCTCTATGCCTGCACAGCCTACAGCTGCATCAACCAGCCTTCCCAAATTGGTGGCTCAATTGGCCAAAGTGGCAAAGGTGCCTACCACATCTATGCAGGAACTCTCCTTGAACCTGCAAGATGAGGAGATGGATGAGGAGGTCCTACTGACAAGGGACAAACAGGAGATGCTGGATACCCTCAATCCAGTGGCTCCACCATTATGCCTGGTGGCCAGTCCCTTAAGTTAGGGACCTAAAGCATCAACTTCTGCCCTAGACATGCTAGGGCCTGTCAAATTATATTATGGGCACAAGCCACCCCTAGACACATCAAAACTAGAACTTGTGGAGTTCCCTGCCAACATCTTGGAGTGGTCAGGCCCCTCCTAGATGCTGTTTTTAAAGGCTGTGCTGTTTCCAGCCCCACCTATGCAAGTTGCAGTGGTCACCATAACCACTGACCTGCACACTTCAGCTCAATACAATGGTCTGGTGGCAACTGCTGTGGCTGACAAGGGCAAGCAGCATGCTATGCCCACAGTGGATGACAATAGTGACTATGGACAGTTACAATCAGAGGAAGAAAAGGAGGAAGAAGACGGTGAGATACCTGTGCAATGCTTTCAGCACATTCAATGAAACAAGAAGCTTGCTCAAAAGAAGGCAAATAAGTCCAAAGCTGCAGCTGCCCAAGTGTACCATGCACAGAATAACTTCTCAGGTTACATTCCCAATGGGCTGGGAGTAAAGGTCTGGGGGCCACACAATGTCAAGTGGCTGAACTCCTTCTCTTGTGGGGCCTTTGGCCCCTGTTTTTATTACTCCTACTTGACAAACACTGTCTTTGCTGGCACTAATGCAAATTGCATGGCAGCCTTTGAATTCAGTTCTGGCCAAGCAGCCAAGGTTCCAGGTACCATGGTCTACAAATTTGCCCACTGGGGATTTCCTAGCATGCCATTCAAGCTGGAGCAGCTCCATAAGTACTATGTGAATCTGCATATACCACATTGCAACCATATTGTTGCATATATACTCATCACAGAACTCTAGGTGTTCAGTCAGTGATCTGATGTATTGCTAGATAACCAAACAATGAAGCTGCTGTGCTCTGATCCTGCTTACCAGGATCTCATTAATCCAATGCAAGGTCTAGAGGACCTACCCCTGGTGGAATGTGAGCAGATTCCATTGCACTTTTTATATGTCAAGGATGATAGCACCAGACCCCTGTACATTATGCATGCCCCAGATCCCAACATACCATTTCATCTGGAACAGCTAGTGCAGTATGCACTGATATTTGGGTGACCTGGGCTAGAGAATACTTGGCAGGGTATTGCAGTGGACTATACATACTGTATGTACTGGCATACCCTCTTTGGGTTTGAGCTCTGCCAGGCCCTCTGCACTACCAGTGCAGGCAAGACCTCTATTGTCTGCCATCTCATGCTCATTATGGCATGACCAGGACTCTATTGTGAGGCTGTAGATGCCTTCAATAAGGTCTATAAAAAACCTTTTGCAGCCTAACATGGGGCCCAGTTGACTATTCACTAAGTTCATGTACCTGATGATCAGGTGCAGAACTTTTCAGACAATGACATGCTTCATGTCTTATTATATAACTGCATTCCAGTTGAATGGGTAGACCATGCATACACCTACAGTGTAGTCTACCTGGAACAGCAGTTCCATCAACCAACAATGTCATTAGACATCTTTTGTAAAGTGGATGATGAGTATATTGAGGACCTAAAGATATATGGTACTCCAGCCACTGTCCCACAATGGGACAAGTGGAGAGAAATCAATGAGGAGGACCATTACTGCCTCATGTTCAAGTGCAACAAAGAGAGTGCTGCTGGTAGTTTCCTCAAGGCTGTTGGCCTCTATTACTATATTGGAATGGACCCAAATGTGGGTCAGCTCTGGAAACAGACACTGGTGTATGGTACAATGCCTTCTATTGGAGATGCAACTAACATTGCACTAACCAATTGTGAAATGGTATATGCAACTGCTACAGAGAGTTCAACTACCCCACTGAGGATGGAACTGGAATTGTCCTCTTCTGCAATTAACATCACATCAGAGGAAGGTGTGAAAAAGACAGCTGTGGGCAGATTGTTGCCAAGCAAAAAAATGGGCTGAATGCTCTATTGTAATGTTACAATATTTAGGTAATGTTGAGTGTTAAACTCAAGAAGTGTTACTAACTATCTGCATGTGTTACAGCACATAGTCAGATTGAACCTGTTTTTAGTGTACATATTGTAATATATGGCATCCAAGGATGCCATGTTGATGCATGTCATGCACCACTGGTGCCTGTAAGCACTAAGTTGTTGTCTATCTGAGCCAAGGCACCTGACAAGGTCCACAACTATATCAGCTGAGCAGATACCTGCTTGTACATGATGTACTCATCATATTCAACAATGGATTTCATGATGTAGCCATTGTGCTAGAGGTCTTTGACCTGCAACTCTTACCAGGAGCCCAATCACAGCCAAGTGTCTGACTATATCAAATTCAGCTAGACCATGCAGTGGTCTAAAGGGGGGGTGCATAACCATGAGGTTACCAGTAGTATTGTCATGGTGTTCCCAGCATGTACTTTACTTTGTTTAGACCCAACACATGCCATTGATGCACATCTGTAGATTACATAAGACCAACATCTTGTATTCTCACCATTGTAGCTAGTCAATCTGATACTAGGTATTATGACCATGTCTTTGGCATGGATGCTTGTTCTTAGTCTCAGTCTTATATATATATTAGTTGTACAGTTTATATACAATGGTATAATTACAATACTACTGTTCAAGTATAAAATTATTAAGTGGGCCTTGATTTCAAAACTCAATGCTTAGTCTTATATCCAACTTTGCTGTGCTTAGTTAGGGCCTTAATTTTAAAAAAGCAATGCTTAGTTCTAGTCTTAACCTTGCTGTATTTAGTGAGGGCTTTAATTTCAAAACTCAATACTTAGTCCTATTTCTGATTTTGCTATACTTAGTTAGAACCTTGATTTCAAAACCCAATGCTTAGTCTCAGTTTCAACTTTGCTAGACTTAGTACTTAGTTCTAGCACCAACTTCATTTTGGAAAGGAGCATTTCTGACTCTTCTAAGTGGAGGAGTAAGTAGAGGTGGCACCATTCTAGGTACAGAATTTTGTAAAGGTGCATCCCATCCTTCAGGCAAATGAGTTTCAGGAATGGTTACAGTAGATTGAGCAATAGTAGGCTGAATGACTGGAGCAATAATAGGCTGAATGACTGGAGCAACAATAGGCTGAATAACTGGAGCAGCAATAGGCTGAATAATTGGAGCAGCAATAGGCTGAATGATTGGGGCAACAATAGGTTGAATGACTGGTCTCAGCCTATTGTTTTGTCTATGTGCAAGAGCAGGCAAAGGTGGTACCATTCTAGGCA
>JABCKS010000144.1:4563-35297 GCA_018851325.1 Termitomyces sp. DKA19
GTGAAGTTATATTTGGATAGGATTTTGGACTACCAAGCTTGTGGTTAGCTGAGTTGTTTGGTGGTGGTGAAGTATTAAAGGTTGTTGTAGTCCAAGTAGACTTAGATGCAGTGCAAAGACTCTTCAAAGTAGGCCCTCCACTGCCAAAAGACCTTGATAATGGCAAGGAGTTCCTTGTTGTAGATGTTATAATTCAGCTTGGTGGGAATTATGGAGTGGGTGTAGAAGGCAACAGGATGGAGGTCCTTTCCTCCAGGATCTGACTGGGAGAGTATTTCAGCAATGGCATATTTGAAAGCATTGCCTTTGAGTACTATAGGTAGGATAGGATCAAAGTAGTGGAGGATTGGAGCAGAGGTGAAGGCTTTCTTGAGGAGGGTGAACATGCTTTGGCACCTACTACTATCCCAGTCCCAGAGGGTGTCCTTCTGGGTGAGCCAATTGAGGGGTTTGGTGATTCCAAAGTAGTTATCAATGAATTAGCAGTAGAAGTTGGTGAACTCCAGAAAAGATTGCACCTCCCTGACATTCCAGAGCAGGGGCCAGTTGAGGATGGCCTCAACCTTTGCTGGGTCCATGCATACCCCATTTGGAGTGACAATAACTCCAAGGTATTCAACCTCTATGGCATGGAAGGAACATTTTTCTGGCTTGGTATGCAGGTGGTATTTCTGGAGTCATTCCAGGATGTAGCAGATGTGTTCTGGGTGTTCCTTTCAACAGTCAGAGTAGATTAGGATATTGTCTAAGTACATAATGATAAAAATGTTATTCATATCATAGAAGATGTCATTTCATGAAGTACTGGAAGGTGGTGGGAGAGTTTGTCATTCTAAAGAGCATTGTAAGATAATTAAACAGGCTATAGTAGGTGTGGAAGGCAGTCTTCCATTCATGTTCTGGGGCAATCTGGACATTGTTGTAGCCAGAGTAAAGGTCTATCTTCATGTAGATTTTGGCATTGCAAAGATAGTCAACAAGGTCTCTGATTAGAGGGAGAGGATACTGGTTCTTTTTAGTGACTTTGTTGAGTCCCTGGTAGTTAACACAAAGCCAAAGAGACCCATTCTTCTTCTTGGTGAACAGGACCAGAGCACTGGTGGCAGAGATTGAGGGGCATATGAAGCCTTTGCCAAGCATGTCATCTAGGTAATCCTTGAGAGCCTGGAGTTCAACTTCAGACATATTATATAGATCTTACTGAATGGAGAGGAGGTGCCTTCATTGAAGTCAATCTTGTGGTCATAGGAGCAGTGTGGAGGGAGTTCTTTTGTGCTTCCTTTGGAGAATACATCAGCAAATTTATAGTACTCCAGGGAAACTACTTCATTCAGAATTTATTCTTCTATTTTTTGTTCTACTGGGGCAGTTTCTGCACATAGGTGTTCTTCTGATTGGGATAGCATGATTTGTAGCTGGTAGGTGGGGGTCCCATCTTGTAATATACATACAAAGGGGATAGTACTGACAATTTTGATGTCAGAGACTTTTTGATTGAGGGGGGTAGGTGTAGAGGGGTTAGTGGTAGGGTTCTGTGGAGTTAGTCATTGTGGGTCAGAGTACTGTGGGCCCTTGTATCAATTTCAGGGAATGTTGGGGGGAAGCTATTGGGATCCTTTCAAAGGCAGCCAGGGTGAGAAGATACTTTCTTTCCTTTTAAGGTCATCCCCAGAGGAGTCTTAGGTGCCTCCAGGGTTACTGGAGTTGAAGATTTTGAGGCTTGAAGGGGGCTGGGAGCAGAAGTGGATGGCAGCTGCTAGACTTGCTTTGGGGCCTGGGAATTGCATTGTGAGGTCCCTCCAGTTGATGTCAGGGTTAGTGTCCTGCAACTAGGGGAGCCCTAGCATAATTGGAATTGATCCCAAAAGTTGAGTAGTCAGGAGCCAGACCTGGAAGCAGAGGTCATTATTGAGCACAATGGCACCATCATATAGTACTGGGTAATTCTGGTTGAGGCAAGGCTTCCATTAAAGAGTCGGAGTTCTAAGGATCTTTCCAGTGTGCTTTGGGGAATGTCCAGCTGGTTGCTAATGAAGGTGCCAGAGGCTCTGCTGTCAACAAGGGCTGGGAGGATCATTGGGAAGTCATTGAGTCAAATGTTAATGATGAAGGATTGCACCTAAAATGATAGGGGCAGAGGTGTGTAACTTGGTGACCAATAGCCAGAGGTTCTGTTGTTGTCTATTGGAAAAGGTCATGGTCATTTCTATGCAGTGAGTGATGTCTCTGGTGGAAGTGAAGTCACTGTTAAAGAGTTTGAGGAGAATGGGGGTGGGGAGGCACTGAAGGTGCTATGAGGCAAATGCTGCCAGGAACTTGTCAATGAAGTTGTTGGTGGCACTACTGTTAACCAGGGTGGAAATTGAGGTTGCAAAGGAGGGGAGAGTGATGCAGAGGAGTAAGGTGTAGGTGGAGTGAGATGGGAGATATGCTGGGAGGGTGTTCAGGCATGAGGTTATTGTATAAAGAGATGCTGCCGGAGTAGAAAAAACATGGGTGTCCAGTCCACAGTCTAGTACATCTTCAGGATCTAAACTGCAGGCTTGTTTTCTGTAAACTGGTAGTTGCAGTCCTTGCCATCAATGGTCCATATGGTGCATCCCATCACCTGGCATTTGGAGCAATTATTGATGAAATGTCCTTGCTCAGCATATAAAATGCAGGCACCCTCCTTCTATCATTTCTCCTATACCTCCTCTGGTATATTAATCCAAGGCTTATTTCAAATCTTGTTTGTGCATAGGGCCTCCCAATTTTTGGGGGAGTCCAGAGTATCACCAAGTTCTGAGACTTGTCAGGGTCAGTGTCCAGAGGTTCTAGAGCCTTGTAAAGGTCAGTGGCATTTAACTGGGTAGCTGGGCAAGGCCCTAAGGATTGGTTGGTACTGAAGGGTCCTCATCTGGGGGAAAAGTGGGGCACAGGATTGGCTGGCATTTCTGGCAGAAGTGGTCAATTGCTGTTCAGTACTCTAGGTCACCAGTTGTTGTTGCTGGGAGTGCTTCAAGCAGTTCAGAGGTTTGTATTTTCACTTTGGTCTTCCTAATATCATTGATTGACCTGAGTGACAAGGGCCTTGTAACCATTGTAGGTGGTCTATTTGGGCACAAGGCAGAGGACATCCTTGACTTACTGGGGTAGGGCATAATAAAGGGCAAATTGAAGGGCATTGTAGTTTTAGCTGGTTTTGTAGACTTCTTATTTGAACCAGACAATGAAGGTAGTGAACCTTTTATTGTTATGCATCTAGAGGTGGAAGAGGTTCTCCTCTGCTTCTGCTAGGGTGTCAAATACTCTAAACTTACTAGAGAACTCCTGAGTGAAGGCAAGCCAGTTGGAGAGTATAGAGTTATTGAGGTCAAATCAGAGTAGACCCATATAGTGGTCAAAGGCAATTCCTTGTAAATATGAGGCAGCAAAGGCTATCTATGAGTTTTCAAGTTGAAAAGTGATAGGCTTAGCTAGGAACATAGTAAGGCATTGCATAAGGAAGGTTCTCCACTTCCAAGGGTTATGGCTGGTGAAGAGTTTAGGTTTCTGTAGGTTGAGTTTTCCCTTTTGGGCCAGTGCATCACAGGTGTCATTCAGGGGGTTTAAGGCTTAGAGTGAAGGTCTGGCATTGTAGTAGTAGTAATAATAATTCCTATTACTATGTTGTGGGGAAAAGTTGTCTATGGCTAGGCCCCATTTGCCTGGAGGTTCCCTGCCTGAGCCAGTGCTACCTGAGGGGGGGGGGGAGGAGGACCTTTTGGGGGTGGTTGTACAAAGCTGTTAGTGTCAGTAGGTCAGTTTGGGAATGGGTTTGGCAGGGGTCAAGGGAAATTCATAGGGAAAGGAAGTCTTGGTGCTCCTGGCCTAAGGGTTGGATGCAGAAGGAAGTGGGCATTTTGGCAGGGAAGGGTTGTGTTTAAGGGTTTATTGTGTGGGGCACAAAGATTAAAGTATGGTGGTCCATCCTGGAAGAGGCTCAAGATTCCATTGCTGAAGGTAGATTCCACATTGGAGGGTCCAGCATCATCAATGTAAGAGAGGGTGTGGTTAGAGGCAGTACCATCATTGACAGGAGGTGGCAGAGCTTTTTGGGCCTGGAGTTTGAGCCCAACAGGTTGGCCCCAGGTGCAAAAGGTACTGGGGATAGTATTGGCCCTAAGGCAAATGGAGAGGCCTAAGGTGCAAATAGCAGGCTGGTCAAGAAGTCCCCCTATAGGATTTAGGGACCTGAGGATGTTAGATAGTGCATTGAGTTCTTCCTGTTGATAGGGTCTAGAGGCCAGGGCCTCTGTCTGTGCTCTAGCAGGCTTCCTCTATATGTGAAATGAATGGGTGGGGTCTATTGGATCCTTGAAACATCCCAGGTTTGGGCTGATGTGGATTTCTTTGACCAGTGACCAGAGTTTATTCCAAAGGTTGGCATCAATTCTCAGAGTACCTCTAGTAGTTTCCAGAAAGGTACCCTGTAGATAGCACTTATTAAAATCAAGGAGGTGATTTCCCCATACCTCTAGAGTACCCATGATGTTGGGGTGCCCAAGGTTAGTCAGGAGAGCACAGATATGCCTGGCAAACTCTGCAGGGAAGAGGTGGAAGGAGCAGAGAATTTCATCACACTGTTGGAGGGTAGGTTTTGACCTATTGCTATCTTGGGGAGGGTGGGGCTGGTGCAGGAGGTGGGGGCTAGGAGGAGGAGTAGCTGTTGAGTTGTTCTGAGGAGTCCAGAGGTACAGCAGGATATAGATAGATGTAGTGCTGAGTGGAAGGATAGATGGAATGAAGCAGGGTTACAGATGCTCCAGGTAATCCTCTGGGGTACATGTGAGGAGGGGCTCTATCTGTGGGGAGGGCTAAGGGGTGGCACCAGCCAGGAGGTATTCTCTGACTGATGGAGGAAGCATAGAAGGTTAGGTTAGAATCCAGGGTCCAGTAACAGGGAGCATAGGGATCCAAGAGTGGTCCTAGATAGAACTAAGCATAGTAGCTTTCAGGAATTGGCCTACTATAAGGGTCAGTTGGGAAACTGAGGGAGTTATATGCAGGGTTATATACAGACATTGAGAATGGGGCAAGAGGAAGTCTTGATATTATGTCAGGTTTCACTGACCTACAGGGGCACAGCTTAACTGGGCAAATCCTTACTAGGTGGACTTGATGTCCTACACTTATAACTTGGTGTCCTAGACAGGTCTGGACTTTGGATATGAGTAGTGGTTGCATAGGCAGAAGTCTGGCTTGGAGAGGGTTGGGTAAGTCTAAGACAGGGTACTATATCCTGTTGACAGGGAACTAGAGTTGATGTAAGCTGGAGCAGAGAAGCTTGGGGATGTTGGAAGCAGATCAGAGGGCAGATTGGGGGTCAATCAATGGTAGTGCAGTGTCAGAATGGTTGTGGGACAGGTCTGGGATTAGTGGCTAATGTTTGAATTGTAAAGTATAACTGAAAACTGCATGGCCTACCAGAGTGAATCAGGGAGACAAGGGAACTTTAGACATGTGGAGGAGAAAAGGAAATAGACAAGATGAGATGGGGACAAGACAAGACAGAGGTGGAAAAATTAGATTCAAGGAAATGGAACTACAGGTGAAATAGAGACAAGATGGAGACTAATACAAACACAATAGGAGGACTATTGGTAATATCAAGACTACCTCTAATAAGTACTACTCCACAGCTTATATACTGACTATGGAAATACTCTGGGAAGGGTGGGTTGGAAGGGGGGGCTTGTTGGAGACATGCAGCTCTGGCAGGTGTTGGCTCTGTTCAGTTGGCAGGCTGCAGTAGTATAGAAGCACAATTTGTATTGTAATCATTGAGCCATTCTGGGGGATGTCAGGTATATACCAAGTCAGAGAAATGAGTGGAGATTGCCAGAAGGGCATTGTGGTTCATCAGAAGGTTGTTGAAGATTTCTGGGAGGGTCACTGGGGTTTTCCAGGGGGTTTGGCCAGGTTGAGGGAACATTAGTGGGTTCTCTAGGGATGGGAAGATGTTGGGGAGAGGTTCAGAGGTCCAGGAATGGGTCCTGACACTGGTTGTTTTGTGGCATAAATAGAGGTTATATGTAATAGGTCAATGCAATTGGGTTGCCATAGGTGTCTACAGTGTAAGTGGTTGAGGGCCAATAGAGGGGTGTAGCATAGTGGGCCATTGAGTGTCCAATGAGTGAGGGGAGTCTTGATATTATATCAGGTTCAGAGAGCCTGAGGGCTCACCTCTGAGAGCAAGAACCTGCTAGTCAGTTAGTTAATAATAAGGAAGGGAATGCACAAATGTCCTAAGGGTGATCTGGATGCTAGATGATGTCCTGGAGTCAATATGAAGTTGGTGGAGATTGTAGAAGTCCATGGGAATGTTTTGTGGACTGAGATAACTATGTTGGAGAGTTGAAAAGAAAAGGAGAAAATGAGTAGATTGAGTAGAGAAAGAGACAGAGTAGAGTAGAGAAATGAGACATAGACAAAAGTAGACAGAACTAGGCAATATCAAGACTAGTGACTGACTATAGGGAGCTCAGAGCTATATACTCAGGGTTTCCAGGGAGAGTTGGGCAAGGTAGAGGATTCCTAGATGGGTGGTGCCTGCCTGGGCTTCAGCTTCTATCATAGCAGGGCTGGGGTCTGGTCCAAAGTGGGCCCTATAGTGGGATCCATAGATGTGGGATTGTCTTGAGGTGGGGACAGGCTCTGAGGAGGTGTCAGGACTTGGGAATGCATGGGCCAGTGATTCAGTGATGCATAGAGTGCAGCAGGGCTCAGATAGAGGGTGGAGGGGGGTTCAAGGATTGGGCAGGGTCATTAGGGGTTGGTGGAACAAAATTGGTGGGGTCCTGACAAGGTCTTAATATCAAGCAGGCAGTATATACCATCAAAAAGTACAAGTCTGATTGACATATACCAACTAGCATAATGATGTATATTAACATTCTGTGAAGAGGAGCAACCAGCTAACAGGACATTTCCTTTTTTATAACCCTAAATTATTATGTAATGGGGTTTGTTTCACTTTTTCTGAGGGTAAAAACCAAATTTTGAGATATTGCTTTAGGAAGCACACCAACAACAGATAGGATGTATACAAGGTGTTCTAATGTGTTTTAAGAGCCACTCAACATGCTCAAAAAATGTAGTTTTTATTGTTTTTGTTTGTCCCCCACCAAACCAACTGTCAGGAAGTGATGACATGCACTGTATCTCATATAAATCAGCAACCACACCAAACAAAAGCCACAATAGATTCTGCAAAGAGAGTTCTAATACCCGACAATCCACAAGTACTGATACATTTACAATGTATACCCATCCCTATCATTGGTGTAGAGTAGACACCTTTCTCTACCTCTGCTTCTTAGCCCTGTATTGTGGCTTGCTGGCAGTATAAACAGAATTCATTCATTCCTTCATTCATATAAATCAGCCATATGCACATGAGGTAGAAGGTGTTCTTGCATGCTTTGGGTGCCAAACACACTCCAAGGAATTTCAATCCCTTCAGCCTACAACTCTCAATGATTATTTTGGTAGAAATCAAAGTAGATAGTCATTAATGATGTATATTAAGTCCATATTTACTATAAACAAGCCTCGAAATAGCCCCTACAACGACCCCCCTCATACTCAATAACCCCTCATAGCCCATACTTTTTGGCTTTCACGGAGGGGCCATCGGTTATAAGAGGCTCGACTGTATATACCATAGATTTTGTTAGTCGGAAGATTGAGATGGGTTACTCACGGTTGGCGGTGCTGACCGGCGACGTCCAGGAGCGTGAGTAGAATGTTAGCTAGGAGTTATTTCTGTTCAAAATATGTGACGTTTGCGTAATCAACACGGTAACGCCCCACGAAAAGTATAGAAAGCTTAGAGTCTTCGAGTAGGAACAGGTATAAGTCCTAGAAAATTGAAGAACTGCTGACCACGATACAAATCGATCCCTTATATACTGTAGAGACCTGTACGTAATGCTAGGGTAGTCATTCGGGAAAAGGAAGTACCAGGGGAAGTGACGCCCAAGGGATGAGCCGTTACAGCACCCGCAGGGCAAGCAATCCGCAATCGGTATTTATGTCGCTTGGGGCAATGCTTACTTACACAAATGATCGAGATCAGACATGATGCTGCAGGCATGGCCCTCATTGCACTATCGCTAAGTATACAGAAGTATCATGACTACTCATGGAACAAAGACAACCAAGATATTGACAACTAGCTTTCCGAGTTGATTTGAGACCAAATATGCACGTTCCTTACCTGAGACGATCGGAAGAACGTGTGAGTAGGGTGATGTTTGCCTCTGCGAGCGGAACGGCGCCACTGTGCTGGGTAATGTTGTAAAGGACCCGCGGAGGGGTGGGACGTGGAAGGAGGTGGGTCCAGAGAGGATGGTAGTTTTAAATTGACTGATCGATCGACGAGCCAGATGTAGCCTGCTGTTCAGCGGGATTAGGGAGAGATTTTGTAGTGAGTCGCCGCCTCTTAGCTAGGGTGAACGGCGCATTGGTCGCCTCGAGAAGCTGCAGCACGTAGTCGCCGAATTCTGCGCTGTTTGTCCTCCGAGACGACGGCGACGACGACAGCTGTGGGACCTGCTCTCGACTGTAGTACATGACGATCAGTGTTATCGATTGCGCTCGGAATAGTGACATCTGGAATACTGGAGTAGTACATCGACGCAGGGACATGTCCATTAATACAAGACTCTGTGTGGGCCTTCAACTAAATTAATTTCCTCTTCTGACATAATTTCCAAATTCTCACCTTGATATTTCCGACCGTCATGTCTACACCTCCCCGCCCCATCGTTTTCATGGACATCAACATTGGCGAAACTCCAGCGGGTCGCCTCAAAATGGAGCTCCATAGCGATATCGTTCCAAAGTACGTTGATTATGTACGCCTGGATAATACACCCTGTCAACCCCTGCCAATCAGGACCGCAGAGAACTTTAGACAGTTATGCACGGGCGAGTATAGGTAGGTTACTGTTTTCGAATGTGCCAAGACTGATATCCAGCCAAGTTCAGGATCAACTCTCGACCTCAGGGATATAAAGGTGCAACCTTCCATCGGTGCGTCTTATCTTTCTTTCTTTCTATGGACTTTATAGACTATCCCAAGCAGAGTGTAAGATGAAACCTTCTACCTCAATCGCAACCCACTCTATCATTCTTGCAGCGTGCCAAACTTTATGTGTCAAGGTGGCGATTTCGTAAAGGGCGACGGGACTGGTTCTTTCTCCATCTACGGAGACAAATTCCCGGCGCGTCTACTTCCTACTAGAAAAAAAAATATAGACTCATTACGCTTACATTGCAGGATGAGAATTTCAAGGAAAAGCACATAGGACCTGGGCTACTGTCGATGGTATGCCCTTCTCTCGCTTTTCTACCAAGCCCTTCTCAATAATCTCTAGGCTAATTCCGGCCCGAACACGAATGGATGCCAGTTTTTTATTACGACCGCAAAGTGTGATTTTCTCGACGGGAAACATGTCGTATTTGGCCACGTCATCGATGGCATGCTTACTCTGCGTAAGATCGAGAACGTAGCTACTGGCCCTAATAATAGGCCCAAACTCGTCGTGAAGATTACTGGTATGTCCTTTTTTTGTCTCGATTATACACAGCTAATGATCCATTGTCCTTTGATCAGAGTGCGGTGAAATGTAATCTATCGTGAATGCCTACAAACTTGGAAACGCAAGTATGCATCAAGATGTTTGAAACGTTCGAGTTCTGAACACGCAAGTCTGCATCAAATCAAGGTGTTCGAAACTTGATCACATACCCCTCGATTACTATCAAAGCGAGATCAACATTAGAGTAAATTATACTTTAATCAAGACTTTGCACTTCATCTTATTTTTGACTAAAAACGTCATGCTCCCTTTTTGCACTTCATATTATCTTTGTCTTAAAAGGGTCATGATCTCTTCGCCTGGGAGTCGAACCCAGCTTTCGCGCGGAGCTTGGCCAATGGACAGTGACAGGCGCGTGTACTAACCGATATACTAGCGAAGAACTGTGAAAGCTACAGACATTATATGATCCCTCACGCTATGTCAGAAAAACGCCTATCGCTTGTATCGAGCCGGCCACCACATCAACACAGACAGCATTTTCACTTCGCTTGATCCCACGAAATGTCCAACACAAATACACCTAGGCTTCTACGTGGTCTATTCGAAAAGATATTCATCCAGTTTCATCAGGGGAACGAATAATTTGAGATGCAACCTTGTATTTACCTCCACTAAGACTTTGGGGTACTACAGAACTTTATCAACGTGTTTTTCTCGCTAACATGGTCAGATAGATATGGTGGGAAGGAAGGTCCGACACGGATACTTGCACCGAGGAGGCCATCTGACACTTGGAGATCACAAGGGCACGATGTATATTCCGACCGCTATTGCATTTCGCTGCGGCCACGGTTTTCCTAATGTTCGGTCTCACGCTGTGCTATTTTAGGTCGGCTCGATATATTTTCCCCGCATTTTTTATCCATGTGCCCTGCTTCTTCCTGTACCAGTTGACCTTGACAGTGTCTTTCCAGGACGCTTCTTCCCGCTCCAGCGGTGATAACATCAGCTTTCTGGACGTGTGAAAGCTTCGTCTTCAATCTAAGTCAATTGGTATGACCTACTTGTCGTAATACGTCAGGGACATCTGACGCTTTTTTGTTTATCCATTTGCTCAAGGATTCCCTAAGGGATTCGTATATAAAAAAGGGGTAAGACGTAGCAGCCGTCTCATCCTTCATAGGATATTTTTATTTTCCAACCTTCTTGTCTCGTCGTCAACTTGTCCTTCAAAGTGATATTGCCGTTGTAAATGCATCCTCAAGAGGTCGATGTCATCGTTGCAGGAGGAGGTCCAGCCGGTGAGCAATGCGGCAACCGTCATGACCATCAATGACACTGGCTATTATGTGCAGGATGCGTCGTTGCGGGAAGACTCGCATACGCCGATCCAAATTTGAAGGTCATGCTCATCGAAGGCGGCGCCAACAACCGTGATGATCCGTGGGTCTACAGGTGCCGATTTTCTTTCTTGTGTACTACAGCGGCTGACGAGGTGCAGGCCGGGCATCTACGTGAGGAACATGCAACAGGATGGAATGTAAGGCGATTTCTGTATAACTGCAGGAGCTTTTTGTATTGGCTTACTGTTTGTTGTTGCACCAGAAATGATAAGGCGAAATTCTATGTCGATACTCGAGATTCGCCTCATCTTCGTGGTCGAAGGAGTATTGTTCCGTAAGTCCTCATATCACGCAAAGGACCAAGAAGCTGACAAGTCGTTCGTTCGACAAGCTGCGCTAATATTTTGGGTATGTAGTAGAGAATCGTAGAGACATTGACCGCTAACATTTGAGCTTGACTTGGTAAAGGCGGTGGAAGCAGGTACGTTAAACTGCGGACGTTTTTCATAATTTTACTATTGAGACGCTTATATTTAGTATTAATTTCCAAGTCCGTCTTCTCAGTCTGATTCTGATTATGTCCACTTACTGTCCATGCACCAGATGTATACTCGTGTACGTCATCTTTTCCTTCGATCGTTGTCGCGACCTCATCACGTAACCTATTCCAGGCTTCGGCGTCTGATTGGGGTACGTTTCCAGCATCCGGCGGGTCAAAGCTATATCTAAACCCCCTTTAGACGACTTTAAGACCCCTGGTTGGACAGCAAAGGACTTGCTTCCGCTGATGAAACGCGTCTGTAGCTTTTGGTGATTCATGCGGACTCTCACTGATTCTCACGTCCAGCTTGAGAACTATCAGAAGCCAGTAAACAATGATACTCATGGCTACGATGGTCCCATCGCCATCAGCAATGGGGGGTCAGTCAGCGCCCTCGCTCAAGACTTCCTGAGGGCAGCAGATGCAATAGGAGTTCCGTTCAGCGGTTCGTTTCTGGAGATACCTTCCAGATACCTGACTCGGCACTTAACCTCATCCTTACAGATGATATTCAAGGCAAGCCTTCTCTCAGGATCCACCAGAGGATGACTGACTAATTTGTTGAAATGTAGATTTGGACACTGCACATGCTTCTGAAATATGGGCAAAGTATATCAACAGAGAGACGGGAAGGCGCAGTGACGCTGCAACAGGTAAGTGTATTTCAACTCAGCCTGACTCCGGACGCGAGGATCCTGTAACTGATCTGCTGGCGACCAGCTTACGTCCATAGCGTGATGGACGTTCAGTCTAACCTGTATTTACGCACGAATGCGCGAGTCTCCCGCGTCATCTTCGAGGGCACGAAGGCCGTCGGTGTGGCTTATGTTCCAGCTCGTAATCGTGTGCATGGTGCCCAAGTCAAAGAGACTATCGTGTACGCCCGCAAAATGATAGTTCTCAGCAGCGGGACTCTTGGAACGCCACAGATCCTGGAGCGATCTGGTGTCGGATCGCAAGGGCTTTTACAGAATATGGATATTAAAGTCGTCAGTGACCTTCCTGGGGTAGGGTACGTGCTGTTCATTGTCCTGTGGGAATCTGATCTCAGGAGTAGGGATTGAAACAGAGAGCAATACCAGGATCACTACACCACGCTCTCTAGTAGGTCCCTTTGAGATGGATAGCCTTCGATTTAGGCTGAGAATTCTCTATCTAGTCTATCGAGCGTCCAACGAATCTTTCACTCTTGACGACTTTCTTCGAGGCGACAAGGAGGTCCAGAAAGAGGTCGGCCTGAACTTCTAATACCAAATCTTCAAACCTGACGAGGTATTAGCTATTTGCAGAATGGGAGACTAGCCCGGAGAAAGCCAGACTTTCGTCGAACGCCATTGACGCGGGGTTCAAGGTTAGCGTGGATTTTTTATCAGACTGGACTGTGGGTCCAACGTCGTTCAGATACGCCCGACGAAGGAAGAACTCGAAGAGATGGGACCCGAGTTTAATGAGCTTTGGAACAGGTACTTCAAAGACAAACCAGATAAACCTGTCATGTATGTCGTACCCTTGATTATTCCACACCGATCTTATCATATTCACTTCTTTAGGTTCGGTTCGATTGTTTCTGGAGGTACATGTTTTGTGCTGGCAAATACGAAAGGTATAGTGACATTTTGGATAGCATACGCCGACCACACTTTGCTGCCTCCTGGCAAATATATGACCATGTGGGTTCTTGATTTACAATGCGCTAGAATGGCAGACTCAAAAACATATGCAGATTCCAGTATCTGGTATGTGTTTGATACAAGAAAGGCGACTTTGCTACATTCTGTTTTTCTAGGAATATCCTGCTAGTCGTGGAAAGGTCTGTCTCGCCTTTTCATTCTACCTATCCCTTCTCTGAAGGCATTATAGATTCACATCGCCTCTACTAATCCATACACGGAACCATTCTTCGACAGTGGATTCATGAACAACAAGGCAGACTTTGCGCCCATCCGATGGAGCTATAAAAAGACACGTGAAGTTGTGCGTAGGATGGACGGTATGTCCTGTTGATCTGCATTTGCGATCTCGTAGAACCGATAAATCCTAGCCTTCCGTGGTGAGCTTACTTCGCACCACCCGCATTTCCATCCCGCCTCGCCAGCAGCTGCGCGTGATATCGACATACACACGGCCAGACAACTGCTCCCTGATGGATTTACAGTTGGTATTCATATGGGTAAGTCATCGTGTGGTAGATGAATCCTTTGATATCGTTGTTGACCTTGTCTTGTCAGGCACTTGGCACAAGTAAGCATACTTTGGTAGTTCTGCCTGAATATTTACTGAACATCGATTTAACAGGCCAGGAGAGATGTACAATGCGGCCAAAGTGCACAAGGACATCAAATACTCTGCTGAAGACGACAAGGCTATCGATGAATGGATCGCTGGTATGCCGAGGTGCTGAGTACATTCTCAATGACGGAAGTCTGAGTGTGATGTATATAGATCATGTCGAAACTACCTGGCATTCGCTCGGTAAGCTTTTCTTGATTCTTCTGCGTTTATTTGCTCTTCAACTGAAATTGGTTGTCCAGGGACTTGCGGTGCGTAATTCCGTTGTGTTTGGGAGAAAAATCTCATACCAACAGCCATGAAACCGAGGGCGGAGGGCGGTGTAGTCGATGGCCGGCTCAACGTCTATGGCACACAGAACCTGAAATGTGTCGACCTGAGTATTTGTCCCGTATGCATGCGGTTTAGTGGTCGATCTATATCAATCTTGAGTGACGGCCATCTTACAGGACAACCTGGGTACAAACACGTATTCATCGGCGCTTCTGGTCGGTGAGAAAGGAGCTGATCTCATCCTCGAGGAACTCGGTCTGTGTCCTTCCCGCCCTGTGTTATTAGCTCTTCGCTGAATTTGGTTACAGGGCTCAAAGCCAGACTCCCACATGCACCTGTTCCTCATGCTCGCATTCCAAAAGGAGTCCCCACCACTCAACAAGTTCGCTGAACGTGCTCACCTTGACAACCGCTGTCCCGCTATCCGAACGAAGGTCATAACCCTATCGTGTATCTTTGTAGTGTTTACTCTTGAAAGTGACTCTTGAATTTTTATGATGTATCTGTGTCGAGTCCGTTTGATTTTCATTGGCTCGGATCCTAGTCGAAGTCACTATGAAGTGCTTTCAGTGTCCACGAAATGAAATGAAACGGTGAAGAGAACCGAAACTTTGCTGTATTGAGGGAGATAATCAAAAGAAGCCATAATTCAAAGTTGACTTTATAGCTATCATCAATGTTTCTCTGCTGAACCGCGCTTGTTAGCTTGTCGGTCTTCCGGGCAAGAGACAAGCAGTGCTGGCTGATCAAAATCTAATATTATCAGATATCGATTTTTCTTCACCTATTCACAGCAGTCACCCATCTGAGATATCTATATAAAGTTGATAAAACACATTTCAGAACACCAATTTCAACTGATCATAACAAGTGG
Organism: Termitomyces sp. DKA19; assembly: GCA_018851325.1. NCBI lineage: Eukaryota > Fungi > Basidiomycota > Agaricomycetes > Agaricales > Lyophyllaceae > Termitomyces > Termitomyces sp. DKA19. The sequence continues at coordinate 19,456 of JABCKS010000144.1, forward strand.
ATATGTAGACATAGTGAATATGTTTGATGAATATGACTGGATGAAATAGAGTAAATGAACATACTATGAAGAGTAATACCAGACCGGACTAGACTGTGGCCGACGGGGAGACAGAGTTGAAAGTCCATGTTGCAATCCCAACTAGACAGCAGCAATGTAGATAGGTGTGACCGACAGCTAGAAAATAGTATACGTAAGTTTATATCCTCAGTAACGTGTCATACGCGACTGTATTGACTGTACCTGGACAATAGTTTATATCCAGGGTACGTGGTCGCTATGGGTTGTATAACAAGTAGTAACGCACCCTCAGTAACGTGGCTCTATGTGTGTAAGTCCGTTGATATATAATCTTTGGACAAAGGAATGGGTGGTCCTCCATGGCCTATCATGGCACCCCATCACATAGTCACATCCGCCCCATTCAAACAGATTCTAGTACTTGTATGAGCAATGTGATAATCGACAGCTTGCAGAAACTGTAGCGCGAGACAAAAATCTATAGAGCCAAAACCGCTGTCGAGCTCGTCAAATAGATGACCGGCATACTCTAGAGGTAATTCAAACTCTGCATTGTCAACTTGACCCACATTTCCTGAAGTTGAGAGTCTTCATGACCTTCTAGGATACACAAATGACTGATTTCGACTTGCTGTGGGAGGTATTACATATACAATGACAGTTTGAAAGCTTAATTCAATAGATATGCAATGGTTTGCACTGCAATATTGTGCAATAGACTCACGCGAAGAGATTTCGCCATGTAGTTTGTATATAATAGCGCGAAGTGTCTACAAGCCAGTTTGTCGGCAGTGATAATCTCCAGATATGTCACATGTCAAGGTGTAATTACATAGTTGCTGTCTGGAACTCCAGAGATATACATCGTGCTTCTCGACGGCGGAACTATTACATGAGATGCACCCTAAAGGTCCCACCACACATGGCTTATACCTGAATAGCAATACCATACTTGTTCGGCACCTGCCGCATATGTCATACTAGACAGTTTATGGCTGTGGCTATTTTGTAGATGACACCTGGCGAAGGATTGATTGTATACGGCCAGCCATTAACTGGAAAGGACCAATGCACGGGTAGTCTCTCTAATCAGGTGCCTGCAAAACTCCAAGTTAATCAACCACGAGCGGCAACCACAAGTACGTTATTTTATACCTAATTCTGTGTATACTGAGCCTCCAAAGCCCGTAGGCCTTCAATCACCTGAACATGAATCTTATTTCGACTCAAGTCCTGGGAAAAAGTCTTCTTCATCATTGACTCGGCCTCCAACGCTGGCCTCAGCAGAGCTGCTCTTACAAACCCGGTGATGACGCGGTCATATATCGAGAGGCGTGTCGTAACACAGACGACTCGCCCATCGAATAACGTTGCCTCCATCTTCCCAGACTCGACGTGTCTGAGCAACGCGAGTGCCTTGTCCACACGTCCCGCATGTGCTAGAACCCCCGCTAGGGTTTCGACTTCTTTCAAATATGGGACTTTACCGGAATCTTTCAGGACACGGACAGCATCAGAGGGGGCACTGCACTCGCCGAACGATGCTATGAATGCCGAGCGAACGTTGTACGCCTCATTGTGACCTACCTCCTCCAAGACATACGTGTCGTACAAGGCTCGCAGCGCGACAAGAGGTTCAGGGAGCGTCGGTATCAAGCGAATTATCGACTTGAGCACGATCCAGCGCTCAGAGAGTGTAAGGTTTGGCGGAGGGGTCGGAGGGGTGGGAAACTGATGGAAAGCTGCGATAACCGATAGTTGGTTAGAAAAAAGGTTCGGAAGCTGTGCCTCTGTATTGAATCGTGTGAGATAAAGCTTCAAGACCTCATCGTAACTTCTCTTGATCAGATGATACCTGAGTGCACCTTCCAACCAAGGGACACTGCAGTTCGGCCCAGCGAGCGATGCTCGTTTGCGAAGCCACTGCGCGATACGTGGAGCACCGGCATCACAAAGGCGGACAAGGAAAAACATGACATTAATGGGGATAAAATCATCGGAGTCTCGAAGCTTACGGTTGACAGACCGAACTTCGACGGCTAAATTATGCCTAAGCGTGGAAACGGAACGGAGTTCCTTTGAATGCCATGATATTCGAGGATGGAGGGGAGTCGTCTTAGCATCACCGGACGGAATTGTGATTTGGGGTCGCCAAAGATTTAGAGCACGGACTTGTGAATTCAATGTTGATAGTTCTTCCATGCACCCAGCATCTCTTAAGGCATCCTTCAAAAGCGTGCGAGTACTGGTGCTAAGTTCAAATTGCGAATTTGTCGCCAAGATAGTCATTGCATGAGACAGCCATCCCGCTTGGCAACAGACTTTGATAGAGAGGTCACGGAAGTGCTTGGCTGTGTCCGAAAAATAAGGCGTAGCTGCCAAATACTCGAGAATGGTTTGTTCCATCACGCGTAACCAGTGAATTCCGGCGTTGGCAGGTGCATATCGAATCAGAACGGGAAGTATTTCGTCGACCACAGGCTGAATGTACCCTTTGCTTGCAGACATTACTCCAAAGGATAGAATGACAGGAAGGCGAGTGGAAGGGGAAGCAAACAAGACGCGCCTAAGATCTTGACAATAGTTGGTGTTGTTATCCAACAAAGGTGATTGTGTCAGATCCATTGGGTTACGCGCTGGAATGAGGGAGAACCAAGTTTTGAAATCCGCTAGGCTAGCCCTGATATTGTCCCATCGCAGACAGGAAATCGCGGCCTGTTCATATACTGGGTGAGGTGTGATTTTTATCCCTTCATGAATGAGCCGAATGCGAAGTTGTGCTGCAGCGCCAAACTTTCGGGTTCGAACAAAATTAACCAGTCTTGCATTCATATGCTCGGGCGAATGGCCTGCTTTCCTGCGCGGGTACAGCTGCGGTATCGTTGTGTTTCGTAACAATAGATGTTTCACTGCAGAATTTGAGGAATATGATGGATTTCGCCGTACTCTGAAGGCTTGGCGTCTAGGGTGTCGGAATAATCGACCAAGATGATCGGCGAACAGCCTCGAGAGACGGCTATTGTAAAGAGTTCCCATGTTATGACATACCTGGATAGGAGGATGGCAACAGGTCAACTGTGAGAGTCAATATGAAGACTCACACACGGTGAAATGAAAATGAACGTGACGCGTAATTTTGTTAGAGTCATGTCACACCTGTCATTGTGACGCAAGTTCCCTCGCTGGAAGTATCTGCTTGTCGCGTTCCTGACTCGAATTCCAGGCGTCGATTCGTCTTCACGCCCATCTTATTCCCGACGTACGGACTGCTTGAGGATCCACGTTACTTTCCACATGCCTGAAGATTCTGTCTGGTTAATTTAGTGAAACCTGGCTGTCAGTTTTTCCGAAGCTTACCCTTTATTCAAATCCCACATTCTACACGGGTTTCCTCCACTTCATTCGCTCAGAAAGGAATTCCTCGCATCTAAATGTCACAGATACCAGTGGAGCTCGTCTTACGTAGCGAGACGTCGCGAAAACAAGGCCTCGGTCATGAGGGGTTCGCCGTCATGGTGCAGCGACTTCTGCTAATAGTACCGAGCGCCCAGATAAAACGAGAAAGCAGATTTTGACAGGTCATCTATAATTTTCTGCGTGCTGTCTACCCTTGTTTCTTGAAGGGTGGAACAACGGCACTCTGGGACCGCTCTTGCCACGATACAATCAGTATATCATGTGAGCTCGTATCTATTTATGAGAGCCTCAAACTCAGCTTTTGTAGGTTGACTTCACTATTGTGTCATTATTATTTGTCCTATTCTGTGTGGTTGGTCGAATTTGCTAAATATTCTTGCCTCATATCCCGAGACTTGAATGGGGTTTTATATAAATTTTCCATTGTCAGACAAGTTTGGTTTTGGAAAGGTAAATTAATATTGTCCCTTGACTCAATGCTAATTTACTGGCTCTATGTCATTGTGTTAGGTATTTACATCAGCTATCAGGATATTGACTCAAACTAATTGTTTGACATGATCAGGCTCAATTTTTCAACTTGTTGCCTTTTCACTCATGGCCCCCGCTCTTCCATTCCCGGCGCTTGTCATATCGTATGCAATTAACGGTGTTGGAGTGGCCATGCGGGTGATCGGCGAACACTATCATCCACTCTCTTTTCAATTTACTCTAGTTTTAGGATGCTCAAGCCAATGGATTCGTAGCGAGCTTCGAGACAAATACAGAGGCAAGAATGAGTATACTTCATGCCATATATGGTGCATTCATAGCAGCCATGATGTCCATACCGGATTGAAAACGGAATTCATAGGCGCGGGTGCACTCTGATCTCCTCTTGTTTCCGCCATTCGCAAAGATGAAAAATTGGTCTTTCTTCTATCTTGTATCATTGGGACTTGCCATCATCACCTCTTGTTTCCGCCATTCGCAAAGATGAAAAATTGGTCTTTCTTCTATCTTGTATCATTGGGACTTGCCATCATCAATACCATCGTGCTCGTCTGTATATTTCGACTCAAATGTCAAGATGGTGGATCAGGCTTCTGAATGAAGTATTTCAAAGACTAATATTTCGACAGAATGCCTTACAGAAGCAGGACAAATAATACCAGAACGCCTCAGCACGGAGCAGTCCATCAACGAAAAGGGCGCATTCCGGCAAATTCTCGGCCATAAAACTGTCCATTTACTCGCATTCTACATTCTCGTATATGTCGGTGTCGAGGTCACGATTGGAGGTGAGCCTCACATCTTTCCCTGCACATGATCAATTTAAGCGCTCACCCCTAGGCTGGATTGTTACCTACATCATCCAAGAAAGGCACGGTGGCCCATCGTCAGGGTGCATTTCCGCAGGTTTCTTCGGTGGTAGGTGTCAATATAATCGACAGTATAGCATCCTTCCCAACTACTCCAGGTCCCATGCTCGGTCGCATAGCTCTTCTTTGGGTTAACAAAAAGGCCAAATCCATCCTCGTCCCGAGTAAGTACACCGTCTCTAAAGATCTTTACTTCATTAGATGGGCCAACGACGTGTTATCTTCTTTTACGCTCTTCTTGCCATCGGGTCAGTCCTTTCTTTCCCGTTCGTTTGAACACGTGGTGGCTGATTAACACCTTCATCAGGTTGGAAATTGTAGTTTGGTTCGTACCTTCTCTTATCGGTAATGCCGTAGCCGTGTCTTTCGTCGGTGTTCTCCTTGGGCCCATGTATCCCCTTGCCATGAACCACGCCGGCCGTGTTCCGTCCCGTTGGATCCTCACTGGATCCATTGGCTGGATTGCCGGGTTCGGGCAGGCCGGTAGTGCCCTTGTACCCTTCATGACTGGAGCAATATCCAACAAATATGGTATCAAGAATCTACAGCTGTTTTTATTCCCAACATGATCGACTACTCTGAATTCCGTTTATTCTAGACTGGTGACAATGATGGGGACGCTCATCATCATGTGGGCCATTGTCCCGGGTCGCCGCCTGTCGCGCAGACTATTGCATTGGCCCACACTGCGTCATTGTATATTCGGGCCAGATACTATAGGGAAGCTGGCGGCGGTACAGGTGGAGGGGCAAGAAGAACTAGCTCGCGATTTTAGTGTAACTATGGTAGTATACCATGTACAATCCACATTCCTATTCTGGATCTTTCTTCGGGATCGCAGCGCATAGGATGTTTACCTCTGTCCGTGATAAACTCTGGAACGTCAGAGTTCATGAGCTCATTCAAACGTAGGTGTGAAAGTATCCTTTCATCCAATGTCAAAGGCTCACGGCCGCCGCTCGTTGGTCAGGATCACTGACACCATCTTCAATCATTCAACGAGATACACACCAGTAGTCACGCAGACTGTCCACGGGTCAAACTTCTTCCAGGTATCCTTGCACTATCAAATGCTCAATGTCCACTCTTCTAACCATGTACCTCTCGCCCTTTTTAAAAATGATGCTCCCCAGCTCGGTTTGGATCTCCCCGCAGTCTCTCACAACCTTAACAAGTACATGAAGATCTTTGGGCGGCTGGGTGATGCTAGGCATGATATCGAGTTCATCCGCGAAATCCGCGCGGAAATCCATGATTGACGCGTGGTATTCGCGCAAGAAATCTACCTCGTGGGGCGAGAGGCGACTGCGGATGTCCTGATTCGAGATAATATGAGGGAGGGCGCCGCCGACTGCCCAGTACATGTCACGGAGACGATCAGTGCGGTGTGTGTGATATGCCAGGAGGCAGCGCTTGTTTCGCGCGATGGAAGACTCGATGAGGATGAGCGCGGGTGCGGGGGGGCCGTCGAGGAGCGCGAGAGGCTCGGCGGCTTTTTCGAGATCGCGCTGCTCACGAATGAGGGCACGCACGAGGGAATCGTTGTATTTGAGGAGAGTGTCTGTCTGAGTCGAGCGACGAGATTCCATGACGAGCTGGGTGGCGAGCTCGCCGTATTGGCGCGTCTCGCTCATCGTGGTCGACGACGAGCTTTGTCACACCGTGACGAGACTCGCTTCATGTAATTTGTATGATACAAATGATATATAGCATCTATCCGGTCTTATTCTTACTCCTCTTGCCAACCTGAGCCTGGAATCCACTCTTGATAGCGTTGACACTCCGTCTCGAGCCACACGACTCGCAGGCCATGAAAAAGATACGGTTTTCCTTTGTGAGGAGTGTATCGGGTGACTTGCAGGTCTTGCAGGTGACATACTCGACTGGTGTACATGTTAGTTTGAGGGACATGGATGAGTCGCGAGCGAACACACCGATGTAACGTCGAAGGACATTCTCGACCTGCTTTTGCTGGAAACGACCCTTGATGACCAGGCGGCCTGCACCGTCGACGCTTCCTGTAGTACCCATTTCGGAGAACAAGAATTGAATGACGTGTTCCGGCTGCGACAAAACATGAGTGAAAAAAAACATTGGTCAGTCTCAGGAACGAACCTGGCGATGCATCTTCTTGCAGATATCCGTGACGTTGGCAAAAATGGACTTTTTGTTGCCTTCGCGATGGATGGAGGGGGGCGCAATGGTATAACGTTTTTGTGACGAGTTGGAGAGAAGCGAAGGGTTTGCGGCGTGGAGGGAGGTGTAGAACCGGGTCAGAAGCTGGATAAACAATCAGAGTTTTGTCCGTATGATGCTCATAGATGGCAAACCTCGGGGTAGGTGTAATCGCGGTCGCTCTTGAGCCAGGCCTCGTTGCCTGCTTCGACACCGACGGGGGCATCGCCTTGTGCAAAGACATCTTCGCCAAGATCGGCATCGTCGAGAAGGTCGAGGTTGTCGGTGGCAGCAGGTTCGGCGTCGTCGTCGTCATCATCTGGGGCGTCTGCACCAGACTTTGCCTTGGACTCGTTGAGCTCCTTTTCAAAGGCGTCGAGATCGAAAGCAGCCTTTTTCTTGCTCGACTTTTTCTTCTTTTTGATATCGGAGAAATCGAGATCGTCGGCTGAGATTGGGGGTGGTGCGGCGCCCTCGCCTGCGGGAGTGGAGGTACCAGAGTCCTCGCCCTAGGATTTCGTTGATGAATCGACAAGACGAAGAGAGCAGGAGGAGACGCACAAGGTCGAGAGGAATCTCCTTCTTCTTTTTCTTCTTCTTGATATCGCCGAAGATTGGCTTGAAATCATCGTCATCTGGCTTTGCGGGGGTGTGTTCGGTGCCAGACTTGATGAGCTCATGTGCAGTCTTGGGCCCGAGATCGACAGAGTCGCCGGCGAGGGTGGTGGAGTCGATGTGGTCGGGCGGGGGAGCGGTGGGGTCAGCGTCTGGGCCAAGAGGGTCCTCGGTGAAGGCGACGGCCTTTTTCTTTCTTTTCTTGAGGGACGGGTCGAAGAGCGGTGCTTCCATCGTGGCCGAGTCCAAAATGTGCGGTGTGACGGCAGCGTGACACTGCGATCACTTGTCGCAACCACGATGGCGCCGTCCGAGCTGCTCGCCACGATCCTCACCCAAATCACCACCTCGGACAGCCCCCAAGCCCTCAACACTGTTCTGCAAACAAACCTCGCCAAGGACTCGCGCGATGCCATCCTTGCAAGCCTGCTTCCAAGCGGGCAGGACCCCTTGGCCGTGCTCGACATGAGGGAGCACACTGTGGGAGCGCTCTGGATTCTGTGGGGTACAATGCGCCTCTTCCGCAGACACGTCGCTGAGACCACACCTGCAGGGCCGCGCGATTGAACGCACCGGCAGCAACGCCGCCGCCGTGGCCACTGGTGCAAGAGTTTTGCCACACTTTTGTTGCAGAAGATGCGCGTCTGGCACCTGATCGCGGTGCGGTCCGTTCTTTTTTTCGTATGAATCAATGCTCAATAGAATGTCTAGTGACTGCAGTTGCTCGAGGGATTGCTGCGTCTGCCAATGCCTCGCAAAATGTAACGCCGCTCCTCAGCCCTGCCTCTCATCTAACGCGTCTCTTGCCAGCCCAAGGCCGCGATTCTGCCGCTCTACGACCTCGTGCGGCGCTATCCGCCCGACAACTCGTACCTCACCACCGTCCATTCCACATTCGCCCTCGTGCGTCCCCACGGCCTGCCCCTTCGCCCCCCCACTGACATCCCCCCAGTCCTGCGTCTCCACAGACAGCTTCTCTGCCCTCCTTCCCATCCTCGAATCCCCCATCACCAACATCGACACTGCCCTGTCCCCCGATCTCACTTACAACGACTCCCTGACGTACCACTATCTCGGCGGTCTCGCCTTTGCGGCTCTCAAACGATGGCCACAAGCACAAGAGTTTTTCGAGATCGCACTCAGCACTCCTGGACACCTCCCCGCCTCCCTCCAGCTCGAAGCCCTCAAAAAGCTCAGACTCGTGCAGCTCATCGCCACCGGAAAGGTCTGTCCTTTTTTCTCCGTCCCCCTCAAGCGTCTGCCAACCCCAACCACAGACCGCGCCCCTCCCCAAGTACATACACCCTCTCCTCCTGCGCCTCTTCAAAGCCAGCCCCTACCACACCTTCGTCAACGCCTACCCTCACAACACCGACCTCCTACACGAATGCGTACACCGCGATGCAGCCACCTTTACCAACGTACGTCTCCTCCACATCCGCCTGTCTTATTCAAACCCACACTCTCGCTGCCAGGAGAAGAACACCGGCCTCATCGAACAAGCCCTCGCGCGTGCGCCCCGCTGGACCCTCAAAAGGCTCACAGGCACCTACGTCACTCTCAGCCTGCCAGACATCGCCAAAGCCATCAAGATCCAATCCGAGGACGATGTCCGTGCCTTGCTCCTCGACATGGTCCGTTCCATTTCCCCTCTTCTCTCTTGATCCTCATTCTTCTCTCCAGATCGAATCCAACGACGTCACAGCCCAAATTTCCGCCGACGGAACAGTCACCTTTTCTGATCCCACGCCCACATTCACAAAGGAACAGGTAGATCGCGTCCTCGCGGACGTGCAGGATCAGGCGGACCTTCTCAACTCTTTGGAGCGCGAGATGGCGAAAAGCAAGGAGTTCCTAAGCAAGGCATGTGTCCTCTCATGCTCTTTCTTCTTCTCTCTCACACTCTTCTCAGGCGTCGAAAACCCGGGAAGAGCTGTCCTGGGGCACACAGATCGAAGAAGATCTATTCATGACTAACCCGGGAGTATGGGCCGAAGACGCAAGCTTCACATGAGCTTCGTACTTACTTTTTGCTGTCGATACTTACACCCCTGTATAAATATCAGATCGGAGATACAATCATCCAAATTATAACATTGGTACATCTAGAGTATTACGATTAACCTAGTTATAAAAAAAAAAAGAAAAAAAAAATCCATAGCTGATACAAGTAGAAGAACAACCACACCATATCCATGGTGGGACAGGGGTATGCATCATTTGCCCATGTCGGGCTGCTCTGGCCAGCAGAGCAATTCAAGAAGAACGAGAGGCAAGGAGCGGCGAGGGAGCGGTATCGGGTCGTGTGATCTCCTCATATATCAGGACTACGGGTCAGTCAGCATGTGAACGCAAAAGTCACTCCCAAAGGCGCACGTTTGAGGTCTTCTTTTCCCAGCGGCTCACCAAAATCAAAGTCAAAGAACGACGGGTCGAGTGATCTTGCAACGGGTTCGTCAAGCGGGTCGTGATACGGCTTTAAGCACAAACATGAGTGAGTTTTCCTGCGCCAAAGGCCGTGAATGCAAACCTCCAGGTACGGATGCTTCAACGCTTCTCCGACCTCGATGCGTCGTCTCGGGTTGAACGTCAAGCACTTTTCCATCAAGTCAATCGCCTACAGCCACACGCATCAGCACCCCCGCCCAGACCATCAAACACACACACTCGCTCACCAGCGGATTCGCCTTGGGAAACAGTTGTGCGAAATTCTTCTTCTTCCTAAACGGCAGGGCCCGGATGTATTCCTTTGATCGATGAGAACTGATGGCATAAAAATCATCGATGGACGGCGTTCCAAGTATATCGAGGATGAGCGAAAGCTGGTGGTGGTCTGCTATCCATGTGAGAAAGACTCTGCACGGATGGATAGATATCACACGGACAGTCGCGGCCGGGAAACAACGGTTTCCCACTGAGCATCTCCGCCAACACACAGCCCACGCTCCACATATCTATCGCACGGGTATACTCTTTGAATGTCAGCATGACCTCGGGGGCACGGTACCACCTATATATATTCCGTGTGAACGGAAAACGGAAAACGACACAAACAACACACCGAGTAGCAACATATTCTGTCATAAAGGTGCTGCTGTCATTTGCAAATTCGGGTGGGGGACGAGCAGAGCGTGCGAGACCGAAATCGCAGAGCTGTGAAACCGGTGTGAGTGACGATGTTCCCTGGGGAGCGGAAGAACGGCAGACCTTGAGGTCGCAGTTGGCGTTGAGCAGGAGGTTGGATGGCTTGAGATCGCGATGGAGGACGTCGGCAGAGTGGAGGGCCTTGAGTGCTCTCAGGGTCTACATGTGGTTAGTTTGTGAGACGACAGAGAAATAATCGCCAGACCAGACCTGATAGATGAAATATTGACAATGGTCGTCGCTGAGTTCCTGGGTTCGAATGACGCGGTGGAGATCGGTTTCCATGAGCTCCTGGACGAGATAGACTTCATGAAAGTCGTTGATGCTGGGTGGGCGGAGGATGTCGAGAATAGAGATGATATTTTCGTGATGAAAATGGCGAAGTAGCTTGATCTCACGGAGAGTGCGCAGACAAAACATGTGATGGTCGAACGGCGTAATACGCTTGATTGCCACCTTGCGCTGCGTCGGCGTGTGGATCGCAGACCTACAGTGTATAATTAATTTTTGAATCAGTGAATGGGCAGCACGCACACGACTACGCCGTATGCGCCCTCGCCAATGAGATCGACGGGCTGGTAGCTGCTGGATCCGCAGATGAAGTTGGCCATGCGCTCGTCCATGGTGGCAGAAAGCAAAAGATTCGGCAATTCCCGCGCTCTGCGCCATGGGTCGCGTCCGCGCCCAAGTCCTGTCACCGCCGCTTTCTCATAATCGACGCCCATCATTCTACACAAAACGCCACGTCATCATTAATCAATGTACAATCTTCATACATTTTACCATGTACATTCTTTTGTAATAAAAAGAGGGTTTCAAATTAGTCACAAGTCAGCAAGTCAATGTCAGTAGTGAGGCAACCACAACCCGACCGCACTCATTTTGATCCAAGGAGAAAAAGAAAAAAAAAAAAAAAGAGAAAACATCACTACCCATCCATGCTGAACAATTCGTCATCATCATCATCGCGGTTCACCACCGGTCCGCTCAACGGACTCAACGGCGTCGACGAATTCCCAAATCTTCCCCCACTCACATTCCTGGACAATCCCGGCGGCGCCAGTCCCGCGTTGCCCGTTGCCCCTGTCTTGGCCGACGCAGCCGCCGCCGCCGCCGAGTACGACAACCGCGAGAACATGGCCTCCAGCCCCCCCGTATTGGAAGGCGGTGATGTCGCCGCCGCGTGTGGTGGTTTCCACCCACCATAAGGCCCGCTGCTCGGTATCCCCCCATCCGTCGTAGTCGGTGGCGTGCCACTCCCAAACGCGCTCCCACTTCCAGGCGAGTTCAGCGGGGGCAGCGCATGAATCCGCGAGTACCCCGCCGCGAGACCCTGAGGCAGACTCTGTCCGGGTGCATGCGACTGAAGTGCCCGTGCGCCTGGAGAGAGAACGTGGGGGCCATCGTCCCCGCCGTTGTTGTTGTTGTTGCCATTCGACGGGATAGGGCGGCAAGTTTGTGATGGCTGCAGGTGCAGATGCTGCTGCTGGGTGAGGTCGAACGGCGACGGCGTGGTGCGATACGTGTGCTGCGTGTTCGTCCGTGCATCCGTATGTGTATGGACTTGGCTGCCAGGCGAACCGGAAACACCAGAGTTCCCTCCCAAGAGGTACGAATTCCCCAGGCCTGAGCCCGTACCTCCGTACGGCGGATTACTTACTCCCCTCGCTGTTCCACGCCCAAGTCCGCCAAGACCCAGCTGCTGCGCCTGTGCCTGCTTAGCCTTTGCATTCAAGTAATGAGAATGCAAGCCAGGCAGGAACGCCGCACTCGCATTGCTTGGGCTGAGACCCATCATGCCACCTCCAGCACTCCCAATGCTCATGCTGAGTGCCTCCTCGCCATGTCCATCCAAGCGCGATATGAATGACTGTGAAGGAGTGCCTTTATGTATCGGCGGGGCTGATGGCATAGCGGTAGCCTTGTTCTCAGACCAAATCGACTTGATGTCACCCAACAGGGACGGAGCAGGCACAGAACGCGAGTGCCGATGATGAACCCCAGTGCCCAGGCCCGAACCTGCTCCCGCCCCAGTTCCCGTGGTTGCACCGATCTCCCCTGCCCCAAACCTAGGCAGCACCACCACCGTCGCAGGCTGCTGACTTGAATTGCTCCTCGACATCCTCCTGCTCCTTTCCTCGGCTGTTAGCAGATCCGTCAACGAGCTCGGTAAAAAGTCCTCTAGATCTTCATCCTCAACCGCAATGTCCGTTGCCACCTTTGCAGACGCAGACCTAGCCGACCCAAGCCCAGCCTTCTTGGCAGCATAATCAAACCCGCCCTGCTGCGCGGACGAATGTGCCATGCTTTCCCCACCCCATCCTTTGCGGCCTCCTATCATCGCAAGCCCGCTCCCGAGGCTAGCAGCCACCCCTCCACCGGTATACGACCCTGATAGGAACACGGACTGGGCACCCGGAGCCGAGAACGGCGAGCTTGAAAAGAAGCCGGCCTCGCTCTCCGTGGTATTGATGCCATTTGCGCCTTTTGGGGAATGACCTGGCGAAAGGGTGGACGTACCATTCGCAAAAGAGCGAGAGCCGCTAGCCGGTGGCGAACCGATAGGACCAAAGTCCTGAATTTTTGTCGGAGTAGCAGCAGCAGGGCGAGGAGCGGAGGGAGGAAGGGGTTCAGGTGACTTGGGTTTTGATTGTTGTTGTGCAGATTGCGGGGAAGGGGCGATAGTGGCACTGTCTTGTGATGCTTGTTTGCCCTGAGCAGGGGCGGTTGCGAGTTGGACACCATCGCCTTCGAGGTCCTCGAGAACGCCAAACGAGGCGAGGGGCGGTGCAGGTGCAGAAGGAGAAAGTGTAGTCTTTAATGACATGGGAGGGCGCCCGGTGGGCGTCGAGGAGGCCAAACGAGTCGGGGCAGTAGATCCACCGGTAAGAAGGGGATTGCGATTCCCGGTGCTCCCAGAACCGGCAGCGTGGCCTTCCCGTTTGGTGGCGCCGCCACGACCACCCTTGCCCTCCTTCCCTCCCCGCTCTGCCCGTTCGCCACGCTCGCTACCGGCTGCTGCCTGGGCAGCAACTTGGGCAGCTTTCTTATTCTTGCGATCCATGGACATACTCTGACCGGGGAGGATGTGGGCAAGAGCACATTTGTGGCCAAACTTGCAATTACCCTTCACGAACCATGCACATGTCTCCTTCTGGCCTGGCTCGGGCAGGTGATGAGAGAAGGGGCAGGATGCGCCTGCAGTACATCCTCCAACTTTGTAAAATTTGCATGGCACATGAGATAGATCTTTGGAGGCTACAGAAAAATGGAATATCAGAAGACGTGAGTCTAGAAAAAGGTCTGATATCAAGACAAGACATACTTTTAGCGGATGTAGATGTTGAAGACTTTTGCTTAGTCCCGCCGCGATCAGACCGTTCGCCTCGTTCAGTATCCCTTTCACGGTCCCTGTCGTCAGGGCTAGTGGATTCTGCAGTTGACATTCAAGTTCTGAAGGCTGAACGTTGTCGAGAAAATCGAGCAAATGCAAATGTAACCGCAACGTAATCGAGAAGCTCAGGAGCCCAAGAAAAGATTTCCGAGCAAAACTGCCAACACGTGGAACTTACTAAGCTCCCCTTGATCACCCTTCTTCAGCAAACACTACTTGTAATTTATTACGGTCAAAACTTTACATATACCTCTACACCATCACTAAGGATCCCTTCCGAAGGGATAGAGTAGGAAATATCGATGGTCAGCCTTCGCTTTTGGCCCGCGGCGCTTGAGTATCCCTAACGGAAGATTTTGGTCAATATGTGCTTTGTAAATCGGAACCAGGAATCGTCCATTCATGTGCCTAAAGCTTTTAGGCAATGAAATGTATCTATCTACCTTCTTCGATTCCTGCATTCATATATGATTCCAGCCTCAAGGCTCCAAATTTATTGAAGCTGCTCTAGTTCTTATCAGATAAGGTAAATTACACTCCGACGAAGGATATTTAAGAATCTTATTTATCCACTCAACTTCCATGTAAACCGGTTGGCTGATTCGATACTTCTCCGCTCTCTTCCGGCTCAGGAAAAATACAACCGTTTACTCCGCCTCGGGGTTCGATAAGGATACAATAAGATTTGACTGCCGTAGCAACATTTTCGCGCTATATCGAACAATATCTAACTATTGCGTGATGTTGATGTCCCCACCATCGAGTTGCCAGAAGAACAAGTAGGGTCGTAGATAAATTTCGTCTGGAAGGTAATCTCCGGAAGGAAGTCACTTGTGCAAAGTCAACGCCTCGTGTTCTCGCGTCATAAGTGTTCGATGAACTTTTTATAGCTTCAAAGTGTTAACGAATGATGTTTCTCATACCAATGGATTCCCTTCAGGGCCGGTCGCATATTCCACATGTCTTTAGTCAGATTCAGGGTGATTATCACTATCTTCCAGCTAGTCTTTCAAATCCGAATCCTCATTACAGTGCAAAACACTAAGAACCGACCTCTTGGCGCTCGTAAATCTGAAAATGTTATACCACATCTAAAAATAATTGAAAAAGTCAGAAAACTGTTGGAGTCAACGCGGATTTATGAGTGCTTTTGAGTGAACTCAATCTTAATTCCAAGATTCAAAGTTCTGATAAAGCTCAATACCCTAAATCTGGATTTTGGACTCTGAGGGATTCGATAACACTGTATTTCCATATTGGGCAATATAATCAGTAGATCCTCAAAGGACACCAATATATTCCGGATAAAATAGTAGTAACAACACTACTGAGGATTGTAGAGTCTGTCATGTTTCCAGTGGGCTCAAAATCTGGATTTGTCATTTGTTTAATGGGATTATCCATGTCACCAGAGCCAAAACCTGGACCCTTATTAGCCCTTTTCTGTTTTGCTTGCGCCGTGCATTTCTTGGGCTTTGCCATTGCTAGATTCTATAGTCCATTTTGTTTGTTCAAAATCTGCAAGTTCCTTGCCCCAGACAAGTCACATACATTATGTACATTTGTGGGAACTTGTCCAAGTTATAGATTATCACACATGTATAGTATAGACAGAATAGAGCTATTTACCATACCTCATAGTATTATAGGGTGATTTTTTCTTATGGTAAAAAATGTGTGAAAAGCAGCAAGAAGCTGGGTCAAGTGATGGCAGT
>JABCKS010000145.1:0-34966 GCA_018851325.1 Termitomyces sp. DKA19
GAGTCATGATCGACCCACTTGTGTAGAAAAGGAGGCAGGCAAGGTGCGTCGAAGAAAATTGATAATCAGATGTAGCAGACTCCTCTTAGGCAGTAGGGTGACTCATGTAAGGGGTATTATGGCAGATCGCGAAGGCTGTGTAGGTTGGATGACGACAGTGGCGGCGCCAAACACAAGCAGCACTTATGCCCTATTATGCTCGAGTTGAGATGTTGAGCATCAACCACCACACGCAGTAAAGGGGGTATTCAGGCATCACACAGAGTCCCCGGATCATTTCTGTTGGGCTGTCTCCAAGAAATGCACCAAACGATGAGGAAGCTTGTCGGTTTTCACTCCGATTTTGATTTTTCCATTTACTTCATTGATGAGTAAATATAATTTGTAATTGCACGGTTGACGAAAGCGGACACTCGGATCCGCGGGAACACGAGTGCGACCCTATCGAGAGTCCGTCTTGGAAGTTCAATAACTTGACGCGTCCTACGAGCCACGCTGCGAGTCCTCGCGTACGAATTCATCCACAGATGACGGAGGATGAACTACGTAGAAGAGTAGGTAGTAGGCCCCGCAGCGGCCAGAGATGTCTGAAAACCAGACCCGGCGTATTCTTGATTGACCACCCAACCTATTAGCACTAATAGCACTAGTTTCCAGACCAACCTCCCTCGCGCTCGGAACGCCGAGGCGGTCTCGAATCGGATGTTGACTATCTACATGAGGTCGTGACAGAAGACGCGCATCGGCTGACAGACAGCTGAGAGAGTGATTTTGTAGCTAAGGAAAAACACTACGAGCCCACATGCGATCAAGTGACCCATGAACGCAAGCCGCGTGCTGACGGCTCCGGACCTAGAATGATGGGGAGCATGTGACGTGCCCTGAAATTTCTCCGGGCGCGCGGTACATAACCGCAGTGGATGCGGGCCCCGCCGGTGCGAGCCGCGCGATGCCTCCGCCGCCGCCGCATGCATCGTGGCACGCCGTCCACGCGTCGCCGCCGGGCGTCACGCACCCGTACACGCCCGCGGCGGCGCTCGCAGACCTGCCGGGGGTGTGCTACGCCCTGGAGATGTTCCTGAACTCGCGGATGGTGGAGAGCGAGGAGTACTGCGACAGGAGCGACGAGGGGAAGGAGCGGCTGTACTTTGCGACGGGCTACGGGCTGATCCAGTGCGTCAAGGGGCTGATGTCCTACGCCGACGAGGTGCGTATGCAAGCGTCTGGACGCCGTGCGTGCGGCTGACTGCCGCTGCAGGACCTGCTCTCCGCGATCAGCCACACGAAGCACGCCAACGACATCGCCGCCCAGCACCGCAAGAAACCCGGGTTCTTTGGCTCGCTCATGCGCTCGGCGTCGTCGACGGCGTTCATACGCAGCATGTCCGACGTCGAGCGCCACGCTGAGCTCACCTACGCCGAGAGTCTCTTCGAGAAGGCCCTGCTCGGCATCGTCTACTCGGGCGACTGGCTCGCGTTTATCAAGGAGGCGTGCGTTGTTTTCCCGTGTGTGTGTGCGCTGACTGACGGCCCCAGGCTGAACATGCGCAGCGTGTTTGCCGTCTACCGCCACCTCGGCGCGTTCCTTGACGAGGCCGACGCTGCCTACGCGTCGTCGTCGTCGTCGTCGTCGTCGTCGTCGTCCACGCCGTCGTCGTCCTCGTCGTCGTCCACGTCGTCCACGCCACCCGAAGACCCCACCATCGACCCTCACTTCCGCTCAGGCGTCTACCTCGGCGTCGGGCTGTGCAACATCATCCTCAGCCTCATCCCCGGCAAGCTCGCCGCGCTCGTCGAGCTCTTCGGCTACAAAGGCGACCGCGCCTACGGCCTCGCCCTCCTCATGCGCGCCGGCGGCTGGTCCTCCTCCTCCCCCGACCCCGAGCCACGCGTCCCCACCCACGCCGAGGGCGTCCGCCGCCCCATATGCGACATGGCCCTCCTCATCTTCCACCTCGTCGTCTCCAGCTACACAGGCGCCCCCATCGACATCCCCCTTGCGTCCCGCATCCTCGACTGGAACCTCAACCGCTTCCCAAACGGTGCGTCCCCTCCTCCTTCCTTTTCTTCGCTTCGCTCTCACACCCGCACACACACACAGGCGTCTTCTTCCTCTTCGGCGCCGGCCGTCTCGCCCTCCACCGCTCCCGCCCGCGCCTCGCCATCAAATACTACACCCAAGCCATGGCCTCCCAGATCCAATACCGCAACCTCGACCACATCTCGTACTGGGAGTGCGCGATCGCCCGCCTCGCCCTCTGGGAGCTCGGCGATCGCGTCCCGGGCGAGGGCCAGCGCGTGGGCGGCAGCGCCGCGTGCTGGCGCGTGCTCGAGGCCGAGGCTACGGTGCGCCCTTTCTCTGTCCGTCCGTCCTGCGTCCGTAGACTAACGCCACGCCACGCCACGCCACGCCCAGTGGTCCAAGGCGATATACTCGTACGGCCTCGCTGCGTGTCTTCTCGAAGACTGGGACACCGACACCGACGCCGACGCCGACTCCGCATCGAGAGACGAACGCATCAAGGACGCCGCGAGACTCATGCAGCGCGTGCCGAGCGTCAGGCAGAAGATTGCAGGCAAAAGTATCCCGCTCGAGGTGCGTCCCGTCCCGTCCCCCCCCCTTAGCCCTCTCACCCACGCGGGCACCCACCCAGAAATTCGTCGCGCGCAAGTCCCGCAAGTTCACAGCGCAAAACAACAGACTCCTCCTCCCCGCGCTCGAGATCGCATACATATTCTACGCCATCGCACACGCGCCGCGCGCCGTCCTCGTCGCCAAGATGCTGCCCCGTGTCCGCGCGGCGCTTGCGGCGCTCGCTGGGTCCTCCCACGAGTCAGCAGGGAAGAAGGACGGCGCGGGCGCGAGCGCGAGCGGGTACTGGGACGATTGGTGTCTCGCGCGCTTTCTGGAGGGTGTGTGTTTGAGGTTTGTTGTGTATCCTGTGCGTTGGTCCCTTTGAACCTGGTCTGCGGTCTGCGGTCTGACGAGCGAGCAGGACACGGACGCGACGCCCGACGACAACTCTGACTCTGACTCTAACCCCGACACCGACACCGACACCGACCCCGCGGCGGCGGCGGCGGACGCGTTCAAGGCCGTGTTCGCGCACGGACCCAAGATCGAGCTGGACCATTACATCGTGTACCACGCGCGTGCGTCTGCCCCTTCCCTTCCCTTTCCGCCCGCCCCCTTTCGCACTGAGCACCGTGTATGTAGACTACGAATACGGCCGGCTCCTCGCCTGCCAGGGCGATCTCGCGGGCGCCAAGCGCGAGTTTGAGCTCGTTCTGTCCGGTGCGTCTCTCCTTCTCCTTCTCCTTCTCGCGGGGCTCGGCTGACGGCGCGCGCGCGCGCGCGCACAGGTAAACCGCTTGAAGTGGGCCCGTCGGGCCGCAAGGTCGGTGTTTCTTTGCGTTGCCTTGCCTTGCCTCTACCCTTTTGTTTCTCATTTCGTTCTGGTCTGCCAGGGCAAGTATAGCATGGAGGTACGCATCGCGTCTCATCATTGATCGGTGGATTGAATTCCAAGTTCTCCGTTCAGGCCGCGTTGCATATACGCACGCATGCTGCGCTTGATCGGGTTTTGAGCGCGAGCAAGAAGGCTTTGATTGACGATTGACGGACTCATCCTGGCTTGTTTTCTTTTTTTTCTTTTTTTTTTTTTATTTTCAAATGTACATTACGTTGTCGTGCTGTATGTATCTGTCTGTGGTTGTGTTTTGGTCGCTTGGTCGCTTAGTTGGGGCCGTTGGAAATCGATTTAGTGATACTCGGGTTGTGTTTATGAATTCATCCATCGTGATTCAACATGCATTTTGCACGCACGCGAGCATTCGATAAGATGATTTTCACGAGTACACAGAGTGTGAACCAAGTCAGGGTACGCTACGGCTCTCCCTTCAGGCGCATTCTTGCAGACCTCCATCTACGCGACTTTCCAAGTCCAGATCGGACCCAGGGGATCGGTACTCGTGCTGCGCGCGCTCGCTCGCTTCAGGACGAGATCAGAGACTCAACAGCATGGTGCACGCACTGATCTGCACCGGTCCACATGCCCAGCATACCTACGACGGATCCAACGGCGCCGATCTGGATACCCTCCGTCGACCACTCGGGCGAGTCCTCGGTTGGATCGAACGACGTCTGTACGTGGGCTCCGTAAGTAAGAGCGTCTCCGCGGGGTGGGGGCGGGGGCGGGGGGGTGACTTGCCAGACTCCAACGCACACCTCCGTCTTGGAGCATCCGCACCGTGCCTCTGATTATGCGTGTGTTGTGTGTCTCTGGGTCGTCGTCGTGCGGCCCGCGCGAGACGCCTTCGACATGTATGACGGGCAGCTTCCATACCGCGGCGTCCAAGTCTTCGAGTTCCAATTGGGAGGAGAGACCTGGCTCTGGTGGTTTCGAGTACCCGACTATACGCAGATCCGTCGGAAAAAAGCTGATCGTTTCGCTCGTGTCGTCGCCGTTGTAGCCGTGCAGCTGGAGCTGGGTGATCGAGCGCATCGGACAAGCGTGGTAGAGACACTCACGTTCTGTACTGTGTGTGTGTGTGTGTGTATGTCGAGGGTCAGGCGGGAAACGGAAACGAAGGATCATCCTCACAGAGTAAATCACGATAATCAAGCCAGCAGACAACTCGCCTGGCGGACATGTTCATCACCCGCGTTATAAGAGAACGAAAAGACCCGGAACGCTTACACCCAATGGCCGGCAACTCCTGCCCAGTCCCATCCCCGTGTCCATTCGACCTCGGCCGCTTTCTTTTTTCCTTTCCGGTTCAGCTTCCGCGACACCGGCCTGGCTAGAGAACTATCGAATTCCGCTGGCTCTACCCACGTCTTTTCCCAAAACGCCGGCGCACCGCCCATCCTGCCAAAATCCAAGGACGCAAGCGCGTCGTCGACGATGGCGTCGACAGAACCCGCCGTCCAGTCCGCATCCACGACGCGCAACTCGCGAAGGTTCATCTCGACCAAGATCCGCGCCGCAGCAAGGTAAGTGTAGTCGGGCTTCGCCTCATGAGGTTTCGGCATCACGAACCTGCAGTCGGAACGACGGCGAGCAAAACGGAACATGAGGACATCCTCATCCTCATCGTCCTCATCCTCGTCCGCAGGTACATAGTCCTCGTCATCAGAATCGTTCGGTTCGGCCCCGATACTGCTGAGCGTATACCGTAACAGCTCCTGCTCAAAGTCAGGGAATACAGAACGCGATTTCGGTTGAGCGCCGGCGTCCCTTGGTGATCCGCTTTTCGCTGGGAGAAACGGTCCCCAAGAACGCTCTGGACGAAGGTATCGAAGGTTGTACACCTTACTTCGAGCGACCTGCCGGGCACCGACTCTCTGGTCCTGGACGGACTGCAGTGCTTTCCCGGGCTGACTGGCCGGTACAGGGATAAATCCCCTCCGGAAAACCAGCTTATGGAAGGCCTGACCTTCTTCTGAACACGCACCCCAATTGTCTACGGTCACCCTGAGCAGCTTGGACGGCGGGTGCCCTGCAAACAGGTAGTTTTTGACAAGGACAGCGGGGTATCCCCCTCTGAGAATCTCGTCGACCCATCTGGAATTGCGTGATATAAACTCGGGCGGGTAGGTCGAAGAGATGCGTAGCGTGACTATTGGAGGAAATTTAGGGGCTCGTGTCACTGCTTCAGTTTCATGCGAAGGAAATGGTGCAGCCGTTTCCAGCACAGTAATCAACGTCTCAAGAGCTGTCGTGAGTTTAAACGAGGGACTGTCCTGAAGATTCGTTAGAGATGGAAAAATTTCGTGGGCAGTCCCCAGAAAAAGCACCTCGTGAGAGTCGGAATCGGAAAACAAGTCAAGCGGTCTGGGAGTAGTCTGATCGAATTTGCGGATTAATCTTGCCGCGTTCATCCTACGCTGGAACTCCCCAGCCCAATCAAAAGCAACATCTTTGTCGCTCTCTCGGGGTCCAGTCATTGTCGTATTGCAAAGAAGCCCTAAAACCAACCTTGGGTCATCAAAAGTGGACAGAAAGATCTCTCGCCATAAGTGGTGGTCAGCCGAGTCATTGACCAAACGATGGAAATGCCGGCAACTGCTGCCAAATGCAGCAATGGCGGAAGGGAACCCTCGCGCTGCAGCTATCACAAGAGCTTCCTCGATTAACTCTGAAGGCAAGGTGAAAATCTTAGGTGCGGGCTGTGAGAAGGGATACATGATAGTAGTTATTAGCAAGTGGGTCCCAATGATGGCCGCTTGCCATCAGCCATAAAGCATGCCACGTGACAATCTCGGCGAAACGTGTGAAAGCTTGCGCTGTTTGTTTCAAGCGCTCAAGCGCTCAAAAGCTCCCAGTGAGAACACGTGTTTTGAAGGTTCAATCACATTTTGACCTTGCAAGCGAGCTAAATGTTGGTGTTCCAGGTCCTTACCGACTATTAACTGAATGTTGCTAAAGGCGCGGGCATTAGCCTTTCCGCGTCTTTGATAGAACTTTTTCCATCCAAACTCTCCATGTATAATAATCTCTCGAAGCCATCTCGCCCGCTACTTTTATTCCATCTGAAGAGTTGAAGGTACCTGTTGTACAAGTCACTTGATAAATTAGAACACCATCCTATTTAAAAATGTCAGTGGCTGCGTCCCCCTCTGGAAAAGTTCTCAAAATCCCATATCATTTGCTGCCCATTGTGATACAAAGTTCTATGATATTCCGAAACTGATTATGCATTGAAATATACAATATTAATGAGGAATTAAAGGGTGCCAGAGGACGTTATAGTCACAAGTTCCTTCGGTGTACCGCCACTGCTGCCCCTGGCTTCAATCTCTTTGACAACGTCGAGACCCTCTACAACTTCGCCAAAAACAACATGCTTTCCGTCTAGCTGTAAAGAGTTGATCAAAATGTGGTCACCAGGCAACATCAATGGTGCTCACCCAGCTTGTAACAGTCGTAGTGATGAAGAACTAGCAGTCCACAAGTAAAATTCGGGGTTATTGAAAAAAAAAAAAAGCACCGTACCTGCGAGCCGTTGGTGTCTTTACCCGCATTTGCCATCGAGAGGAGACCTGGTCTTGAGTGGGGGATCTTGAAATTTTCATCTTTGACACAAAATGAGAAAAGCTTGGGAGAGATTACGATATAGACACACCTGCAAACTTCTCACCGTAGATCGACTTGCCACCAGTACCGTTGTGCCGAGTGAAGTCTCCGCCCTGGATCATAAACTAAATCAAGCGAATTGAGAGGCGTACAGAGCGAATGGTAAGAAAACAGAACACACCTGGGGAATGATACGATGAAACTTGCTTCCAGCATAACCGAACCCGTGCTGTCCTGTCGCTAGTTCACGAAAGTTACGCGCCGTCCTTGGGACTATATCGTCGTATAATTTGAAGACAATACGTCCAGCAGGCTTCGAATTGATCGCAACGTCAAACTAGCGAAAAAATTGAATAAAAATGGGGCTATTCGTCGTAAGTAAAGAAGACAAACAAAGACATTTGCCCTATATCGATAAGTTTAACGTGAATTCGGAAAGAAACTAAAAGGTACACACAAAGTTCTGCCGGAAGATGCTGAAGTGGTGAACCTGCGGAGGAAGGAGGCCATTTTTGTGTTGAAAGAAAGTGAGTTTGAGCACACGTTTTAAAAATTCGGCAAATCACATGACGCAAGGTTGACAGCGTACCTTGTCACTTGTGACAAGTGTTTTGTTTTGTGTTTTGGTTCATGGGATGTGTGGCGCAAGTGACGATTTATCTAACACAAACCACGACAACCCGCTGCTCTTATACGCTCACTTATTCATCTTTCAAAAACCAAGTAGGGTAATTAGGGATCAGGGTAGTTTTTTTGAATCAGTAGGTCACCACGTCGGAGCATGGGATAAGTCCGGCTTCGGATGGAAATATGTAGCTTCTTTGAATCCAAAGGTCTGCTGATCAATTTCATCGTAAATGCAAAGTTCCGGGGCAGTATTCTCGAGCGCGAATCTGTCTCTTCATTAATCGATCACAACTTGATAGTCCCGATCATGCCTACCCCTATGTCTGGATACAGGCCAAGTAATAGGCTCCAGACCTTCGAATCAAGGTGTAATAAGAATCCCTCCGGATATTAAGTGGTTCATGATATTCTTCCAGCGCCCGCCGTAGACCGCTCTTAAGCTATTCAGGACTAATGAGGACAGCGCGATAAAGAGTAGGTTATTGGCACATCGTTCTGCTTGAACTATACGATATCTGACTTACGGCATATACCGGAACCTGAGAGTGGCGGCCTTGCAAAGCAGCCACATCGTGATTCGTTGTCATGGATAAATGAAATTTTCCAGACTTAGATCCGGAAAAATCCATCTTTGACCGATCAAATGATGCCCATCACCATGGGGTCAATGGGTGATAATCTGGCCCCAGAAACTATGTTATCGCGGACCACACATTTTTAACGAGGTTACCCAGTAATCTAAAAGTGATCAATTGAAGGAAGGCCAATATTGCCACCAACAATAACTTGAGCTGATGTTTGACTTGTGACATGATATAATCAGAGCTTGAGAGTGATTACTGATGGCTGCAACCAGCCACATTGTGACTGTTTTTATGAATAATTGAAATAATCCAGGCTTACATTTGAGAAAGGTTCAATACAATTGTTCCAATTGAAAGATACTAGATCCCGGTAAATGGCTAAAATTGGCGATTGCTCATGTAGAATTTGCCAGAGAATGTCCATTTATATCAGTGAACGTCATCTAAGAACCATCTCGATCAGGTAACGGGCTTTGCGGGGCTTTCCAGAGGGAATGTGTAGAGGACGGTTTACAATAACCTAATTGGGATTAGCTGATCAATCGATCACCAGTCACTTCTCGCGTCCATAACGAGCACGTGCACTCGCCACGCGTAACGTCACACTCCTTTTGTCACACGAACTCCAATGAAAGTCCTTTCTTTCGGTACTTCTGCTTCGACCCATCTTCTGGTTCATTATGGATAAAACTTCTGATTCTAACTCTTTCATGGACACCTCAACCTCGAAAAACTCTGAAGAGACACGTCAATGTACGAGATGCAAGGCAGTCCTTCCTGTCACAGACCCACACAGGCGGTGTACGAACTGTAGGGAGAAATCGAGATTGGCTGTTGCTCGGCATGCGCAACAGAAACATGCGCTCTTAACGGCAAAAAATGGGGAAGAGGATGGAAATGTGCTTCGAGAACCGAAGAGGAAGCTGGAGGGTCACTCAGATACTACGCAGCAAAAGAAGAAATGGCCGAAGACAAGTCACGTCTCAGGTGAAATTAAGAGGAAGTCTGATGGTGAAGGCAAACAAAAAAAAGTAACTCTACTGAATTTTATGATACTCAAGCTGACTACGGTGCAGACTAAGCCCAGAAACAAGGCAGTCGAATACCAGACCGCGATAGAGATGTACACTAAGTTGAGCAATTGCTCGAGGACGAAGGGATTCCTTTTCAACGGGCATTTTTCGATTATTGCCAACCCCGAAATGGATAATAATCAGCGTGTCAAACTCGTTGCTAAAGATCTGCGCAAGATCGCAAATATACCATTCGGGTATATCCTATTGATCCTTCATCTGCCTTCCCTTGCCACTGACAGACATATCCTAGGGGCAGATCAGTCTCAGCAACCACGCTTAAAAACACATTTCGCGCAACCTTCCAGTGCACCTGCCTGAGCCAGGGTACAAAGCCTGTTCCGACGTTTTACAGCCTTGACCCAAATGCGATCGCTGTCAGCTCCTTAGGTTCCGCCGTACACAACCAAATTGACAATGTTCCGGGTTGCAGGGGGACGATCAGAGTCATGTCCGAGGATGATTTTTCGCATCCTTTGGGTATTCCAGGTCAAAAAATCACGGTCATTGTAGAGCATTGAAGGAACGTGAACACTAACTCTATTCCCTTGATAATAATCATCTGTGGCCTTTTCCAAAACGACTCATGATACCTACATAATTCTTTTAGTTTTATTTGCTTCTAGTTCTTTATGATACGCCTGCCCGGTAAACCCAATTTCATGTACGACCCTTTGCTAGGTTGTCTTTCGTAACGTCTCATGGATGATCTTTTCTATGTAGCATGGTATGTAAAAGCACACTTTAGCAATAGTATCGTTGAAAGGTCTCCATGGATCACGAGCTCAAAAAAAGGGCAGGTCGAAAGGCATGCATGACGATTCTCAGAACCCCGAGGGCACTAATAGTGTGATGATCGTTCAAATATCCCAACAGTCCCTTCAAATGAGAAACAAGACATTCGTATCTTCGGGAGGAGAGGGCTAGCAGGATAGCTTGTTTGTTGTATGGCCCTCTGCCACATGCTTTTGCCAAACTGACCTATCTAGTTCTGCCACAATGTAATTACCTCCATGAGTCTTGGTGATTACTACTAGAGGTCCATAGTATCCAAGGGTTTGAAATTGAAGTATTTTATTGGCTTTTATGTTCCTCTGCAAATTTCAAACCCCATTTAAGCTTATCCTTTCTTACATATTCCTCTATTTCCTTGATATGCTTTTAATCATTTTCTAGAGCTCTAGCCCTATATCCAATTAGCTCTTTTGTTGTCAAAGGGCCTTCTGATAGTTCTACCAGCCAAGTTGCCTTAATGTCAGGGTCTGGAGAACCTGGAGGCTCACCATCAAGAGCAATAACCCACTAGTTGGTTAGTTGATGATGGGAAATGGAACATATGGGTGTCCCATGGCTGGTCTGGGCACTAGGCAATGTCCTGGAGTTGTATCGATGAGAGTGGAGGTTGGTGAAGTCCATGGGAATGTTCCACAGACTGAGACAACTACACTCAGAAAGAGAAGCAGAGAGAGAAAAAGAGTAGATTGAGTAGAAAAAGAGACAGAGTAGAGTAGAGAGACAAAATGTAGACAAAAGTAGGCAATATCAAGACTACTGACTGACTATGGAAGCCTCAGGCTATATACTTGGGGTCTCCAAGGAGAGTTGGGCAAGGTGGAAAGTCCTGGGTGGATGGCACCTGTCTAGGACTTGGCCTCTATTGTAGCAGGGCCTAGGTATGGTCTGAGGCAGGCCCCATGGTCATATCCATAGGTATGGGATTGTCTCAAGACTGGGGTGGGCCCCAAAGGACATCAGGACTTGGGAAACTGAGTTAATGCTACTCCTATGACCAAGGCCAAATAGAGCTAGAGTACTCAGTAATGGAGTCATCTCCTTACAGATAGCAGCTCAGACCATTGGGCCTACCAGGGGCTGAGTTGCTTGGTGGTCATGAAGTATTGAAGGTTGTTGTGGTCTGAGTAGATCTGGATGCTATATTGGGCACCTTCTAGGTACACCCTCCACTGTTAGAAAGCTTCCACAATTATGAGGAGCTTTTTGTCATAGATATCATAGTTGAGTTCTGCAGAGATCATGGAGTGGGTGTAGAATACAATGGGGTAAAGTTCCTGAGTGTCAGGGTTGGTCTGAAAGAGAATCCCAGCAAGGGCATAGCTGGAGGCATTACATTCAAGGATGATGAGGAGGAAGGTCAGTGTTGGAGAATTGGAATAGAGGGGAAGGCAGATTTGAGGAGGTCAAAGATGTCTTGACAGTCTGAGTTCCAGTTCTACAGAGTATCTTTCTGAGTGAGGCAAGTGAGCTTTTCTATGATTTCAAAGTAATTGTCAATAAACCTCTAGTAGAAGTTTATGAAGCCAAGAAAGGACTGAAGTTTCTTGACATTTTGTAGGCAGGGCTAGTTAGTGATGGCATTGACCTTGCCTGAGTAGATCTGGCTTCATATATAAGATAAAGCAGAAATCATACTCAAAGATGCCCTCTACATTCCAAATTCTACAGTTTGTCTAGTCTCTGTTTCTGCCTTGCTTGTTGGCATAGATGCCTCTGTCACTTTTAGGTATTCTGACATGATAATCCTTAATGAGAACAGTGGCACTTTCTTAGCTACAGGACCCCTCATTCTAAGTCAATGCTTATATATACTGGACCTCCAGGCCACTCTCTCCAAACACATGCTTACTATATACAACCCTGTCAGCCTTAATACCTGACACTAGTGACTGGGTCATTTTACTACTAAATTGTTGCCAACATGGCACATTCTAGTCTACTCCCAGGTATACTGTCTGCTCCTTTCCTCACTCAGCCTAAATGTGACCTCTGTATTTTGGAAAAACAGACCAAGTCACTTATTTCTAAAATATATAAGAGGGGCATAGAGCAAGTAAGAAGATGTAGATAGTGTGGATAGACTTAGTAAGCTTAATAAATGTTCAATCTTATACTGATAATAGATATATTATAGATCTAGTCAATGACTATACAAATACACTATAGTCTATCCTTCTTAACTCCAAGCTTTACAATTATGGAAGAAAGCAAGAGAGCTCAAGACTGGAAAGAAAGTTAGCATTTATTGCATGTAATATAATAGTGAGCTAAAGAGCAGTCAAATAGAAATTTAGCTGGTCTTGACAGGATCTTAAAGAGAATCTGAGGCATTATATACTTCTGAATACATGGAATGAGTTGAATGTATGTATAGAACATTGCAGGGCAAGGCAAGAACTATAAGACTAGCTATAAAGTATTCTGACTCACTTTGAGACAAATTCTACCTCATTGTGGCACATCTGTATATAAAAACATCAACTAAATTACTTAATGGCAAAACACCATTTGAACTCTGGCACCAGCACATTTCTGACTACTTATATATGCATAAAATTGGCTACTATGCATTTGTCCTAATCCTTAATTGATAAAACCCTAAACTTAATGCATACAGAATTGAATATATTCTCATTGAGTGTGCTCAGAACTTAAAAGTATATTGCTGCTATAATCCAATAACCCAAAAAATCTACAAATTCTATTATATACAATTCTTGAAAAGATATGATAGGCGCTCCATAACAATAGATTTATAAGCTATAGCACCAATACAAAATATGATAGAGCTGAATGCTATTGGACAAATTAAAAATGCCTCTATAAACACTCCTTTTACCATTGATAACAATGACAATGGGCATTATTTAGGCAAACTTGTCATTGAATACCAGCAGCATCCTATTACTAAGCAACAAATTAATGCACTATGGGATGCTAAGGATGCATTAATTGGATTGCATTGCTTGAACTGTGTCTCTGTTCCTACAGTAAGAATAAGTCTAGACAATCCACTGCTTAGTCATATAAAGCAAGCTGTTCAAAAATTGCATAAGGCAAATGAAAGGATATATACTATAAGGTCAGAGAAGTGACAGAACTTTGCTGTAGCACATAAAACAAATACCACACACAATTACAGTACATCAAATACTGCCATATTCAACAACAATATACAACATTCAGAAGGAGATGTTAACACCACCATTTTCCTAGGCTTAAACAACATTGTAATGATGGAGGAAATCAAGCATCTCCTTGCTATCACAGAATTGTTGGAATGTCTATTAACCTTAAGGATGAACTACAAATATGGAAAGAAGCCCAAAAGTCCCTGCATACAAAGGAATGGAAAGCAAGCTACAGAGAAGAACTTAAGTCACTTAGAGAAATGAGAGCTTATAGGTTGGTTTATTGAGACCAGGTTCTTACTAGACACAAGATCAGAAAAGGATAACTTGTCTTCAAAAAATAAAATACAATGAGACTGGGAGACATATTCAATTCAAGATATAAACAAAGATATAACTTGTCTTTAAAGGATTTGAGCAGATCTATGGCTGAGACTACACTAAAACTATGTTACCAATTGCATGTACAGAGTCATAGTGAGTGCCACTATATCTAGTTAAATCTCAAGGATAGAATACCACTCAAATTGATATCAAGATGGCCTTCCTCTACAGCTTACTTCTAGATGATAAAGTCCAATATATAGAACAGCTTGAAGAATTTGAGAAGCCAGGAAAGGAAGGCTATATGTAGTGTCTACTATGTGGACTCTATAGAATGAAGCAAGCTGATTGTATTTGGAACCAAACACTCTATAAGAATATGCTCTCCTGAAGGTTTATATGCCTCCCTTGTGAATTCTGCATCTACTACCACAAAAATGATATAGATACTGTGATAGTAACAGTATATATTAATGATTTTCTGTTTATTGCTAGCAGCAAAGCCAAAAATGAATGATTTAAGGTCCAATTATGCTTAACCTAGACCATATTTGATCTTGTATTACCTATATTTATAGTGGATATTGGAGTGCAGAGTGGGATCACAATAAATACCTTGTCAGGCTTTTACAAACTGCTCTAATTAATAAGATTATCTATAAATATAAAAAAGAAGCCTATTCAACTATATATGACCAATTGGCTTGGTACAAATATAGAGCTGGAAAATTGGTCAAAACTATTAGAACTCATAATAGCAGTGAATTTGTCAATTATAAACACTTCTTGGTTATAAAATAGCTTTTTTCCCTAAAGAATGAGGTGGAGCAAGCTTTCATAGGCTAATAAGCTATACCAATGACTACTAGAAGTACTTATGTGGGCACAGGCAGCAACTAGACTAGACCTATCTTTTGCATAGCTAGCCAAAGTTACTAACATTACTAAGGACAAGGATTCAAATATTTGTAAGTGGTACTAAACAAAAGCTAGGTCACTAAGACTTTAGCAAACATCACTAAGCTTTAACAATAATAAAGATGAGTAAAAAAGAGACCTTGAACCTAGGTTTCAGATCCTAAAGATGAGCTGGAATCAATTCAATGTTATACTACTCTCATTATTGATGGAGCCTAAACTAAAGCCCAAAAGAGTAGACAAATTGTCTGTAACCACTGAGGAGACAGAAGCACTCCAATAGACTCCCTATAGGTCATTGGTCAGCTGCTTCCTATACTTTGCCATCTCTATCTGCTCTGACATTGTTGATACTGTCCAGCAACTAACATAGTTCATAGACTTTTACAATACTATATACTAGGTGATGTACACCTTATCTGCTATCTAAAAGAAACTTGCAATCTTAAGCTTATATTGAGTAGGGTCAGCAAAACCATTAATCTTATAAGATTTACAGACTTAGACTAGGCAAACTGTCTTGATATATAGAGAAGTATTGGTAGTTATGCATAAAGCCTAAGCTTAGGTCTAATTTCATAAGTAGTACACAATCAGAAGTCTATCACTGCATCATCATGTGAAGCCAAGTATATGGCAGCCTTTGAAAGTGCTCAAGAAGGTATATGGCTGTAAGCTCTGTTGAAAGGTGTTAGTTACAATGTTATCTCCACCTCCACCTCCATTCTGTATAATAACAATGCTGCTATTAACCTCTCAGATGACCCTACACTCTATGCTTGGGTTAAACATGTTGACATAAAGTACCACTTCCTTCAAGAATATGTTCAATCTAATAAAATATAAATCCACTACATTAACACAAAACTCAATATCACTATTCTATTTATATAGGTGCTTACCACCCCTCTCTTTGTTCAACTCTATGCCCTCCTCAGCCTCTAGTAATACCATGACTATATGCAAGAAGGAGTATACATTACATAGCAAGGTTTCTAATAAGGAAAAGTGTTGATGTCACTGTAGCTAAAGGTCCTGACAAACTTGTTCTACTATAAGGATTGTCAGGAGCTGCCTTGTTCCATTTATTTCATCCCATCTTATCTCACCTCACCTCACCTCACCTTGGATCTATAGTTCTACTGCTATTCCATTGAAGCACATGTCCTGATGCACATATATTGACATAACAATGAGAGTACATAACTCCAATTGATGAGGGTTAGAGTTTACTTCATGTGCTCTCCTTGTCTTATCTCATTTTATTTTGCCTCACCTCATCTCACCTCATATTTTCTGCACAATTTGCTAGTCAGACCAGGTACACCAATGTGTTGGTGGTTACACATGATTCCTCTAACTACTGTATAGTCAGTCTCATAGTACTGAGTGGATAGGAGGGCACACTGGGCATTGGAAGTCCTTAGACTTGTTCTCTTTAGATCTCCTTTTGCTAAGTGTATAGTTAGATTTGTAGATATGCCAATCATTGAATATATCTCTTTAGATCTCCCTTTGCCAGCTGTGCAATTGAGCCACAGCCTCCAAAGGTCATTTTTACAGCAGATTAAGTCTCCTCACTTAGGTCTGGAAGCCCTTCTAGCTACTAGAGTTAATCTTGCCCCTAGAAGTCCTTCTCCACCTTGTGTTTTTTAATATGAGATCTCTATAACTACTCCAGCCTTATCAGCAGACCCTGGGAATAATTCTCATTCTTAGGACAATGCCTGGCACTGCTTGTTACTCTTGAAGGCTCAGGTGTAGTCCACCTAAGCTTCCCTCACCTTTCACATAATGAACTTGTAGGCTTTTAACAATCTAATAAAATCATTTCTCACTCATTACAGACTCTGTTAAATTGCCTGCCTCTTTCTTCTCCAATACCTCAGGCAATCCTCTTTCTTTCCATAATTGTGCTACTAAACTGATTCAACCCTAAGGCAGTGGCACAGACCAAAATTCCCAGGCCAGCACTCTCAGATACTTACAATGGCAATTGAAAGGCTGGGGAGTGCTTTCTACAGTCTTGCAGCATATACATCCAGCTGAGTGGTGAGGCCCTTCTTTGAATGAGTTAAAGATTGCCTAGATGCTTTTATATATAAAATTGGGTTGCACCTCTATATATACACTGCATGTCTTTTAAAAAGCTGGTGGAGTACACAGTTTTGCAGACTGAGATGCCTTCAAACATGATTTCAGAGCCAAGTTCTTCCCCTTAGACTTAGCAAAGACAGTGGCATTGTCCTTTCAGGATTGGGACCAGTATGGATAAAGGAAGAGGTCACTGGACAAATATATTGACTCTTTTTGAGCCCTAATGGAGCAAGCTGGGTTTTTGAATAGGTTTAAACTCTGCTTCACCTTCTAGAAAGGGCTTCATCCATCCCTCATAGACCAGATCAACAGTATGGTGAAGAAGTAACCTGATGACAAGTGGGCTAAGACCTGATACAAGGTAGCTCATAAGTAATGGCAACTTATGGAGCTAAAACAGATGCTTCATTGCAGCCAGCCTAGCCCTGCTCATTCCAATTGCTGTTGTTCCCTGACTCTTCAACCTGTTTCAACCCTACACTGTTCCATGCTCCTCCACCCCCTCAACCCTTATTAGTAGGTATTTCTATGGAGGTGGACACCTTTTAGCAATGTTCTTTGACCCCCTTACTCTGTAGGTGATGCAGAAAGGCAGGTCACCTCACCTACTAATGCCCACAGAGGATAGAGGTCCACTACCTTTCTCCAGTAGAACAGGAGAAGCTGTTAGTGCAACTCTTGGCTGCATAGGATATAGCTGGATCTCTGTCACCAGATGCTGTTACCACAAAGCCCTTGAGTCAAGAAGGTGAAGAAACAAGTATTCAGGCATTGGTACTAAAAGAGGGTTTCTAGGGAAGCAATAAATGAAGTGTATACCTTTATTGTGTAGTGCTAACTATTTTGCTGTCTTGTTGGTAGAATTAAATACAGACTCTACTGTTACTAATCCTAAAATGGAAACCATAAGCACCTCCTCTGATGTACAACACTCCTTAGTCAATGCATCAACTGAGAAGGCTCTTCTTTAACCACACCAAAAGATTCTAGCCTGAGAATGTTGTCTTCTACATTGTTATGTTATTGTCTCCACTCCATCATAAAATTCCTTGAAGTTGGAGGTAGAGCTGAAGATGACAGACACTTAGCAAATCCTAAGCATGATGGCCCTGCTGGACAGTGGGGCCACTGGTCTTTTCCTCAACATAAAATATGTGAAAGCCACTTCCTCATTATATGACCCCTGTTATACCCAATCCTGGTCTATAACATCAATGGTACCTCCAACAAAGTTGGATCTATTTGTTCTATAGTAGATTTAGTCCTTTGTTACTAGAGCCACTTGGAATGCACTGTATTTGCAGTCACTAACCTGGGAAGGCAGGATATGATCCTGAAGTTCATTTAGCTCTAAGAACACAACCCAGAGATTAACTGGGTAGAGAGAGCAGTGAAGATGAGCCACTGCCTGCATTGTTGCACTATCTGTGCAAGAAAAGTCTAAGAGGCTTGTAGAGCAGAAGTCTATGAGCATGTAGCCATATGTCCTTGTTATACAAGGCACCTTCCTTATACTGACCTTGACCTGTTAGACCTCTCCTTGCTAGCATTCCCTCATGTAGGCCCTCTATAAGGATGCCAGAGGAGTTGGGTATAGTAACTAAGAAGAAGATGGTTGTGTAGGGAAGTTAGGCTATGCTCCAGACCCAGAGTCTTTAGATAAGGCTATTGAAGTGGGGGACTGGATTTATACTGCCACTTTCTGCCCCTCTCCAACCAAAGCAGAGATCAGAGTCAGCCAAATCACCTCTCAGAGACTGGCTAAGGCTTTTGTAGCCAACTTGAAGCCCAAAAACCTTGGCAGCACAGTTCCTTACTACCTTCAGGGTTTTAAAGAAGTATTTGCTAAGGTGTCCTTTGATTTACTTGCTAAGTGTAAGCAATGGGACCATGCTATTAAGCTGATACCAAGAGCCAAACTATCAAGCTGCAAAGTCTACCTGCTTGTACCATAGGAGCAGGATGAGTTAGATGCCTTTCTACAGAAGAACCTCAGTTCCAGGCAAATATGACCTTTGAAGACCCCTATAGCCTCCCCAATCTTCTTTATTAAAAAGAAGGATAGGTCTCTCCATCTGATGCAAGGCTATTATGTCCTTGAATGCAATGACTATAAAGAATTGCTACCCCCTTCCCTTTATTTTTGAACTCATAAATAATCTCTAGGGCATATATTACTTTATTAAGTTGGCCATCTGCTGAGGCTACAACAATATGTGCATTAAGGAGGAAGATAAGTGGAAGGCAGCATTCTGAATGAATCATGGACTTTTTGAACTTCTGAGAATATTCTTTGGCCTCACCAACAGCTCTGCCACTTTCTAAACTATGATGAACAACATTTTCCATTATTTAATTGTGGAGAGCATTGTCTGCATGTATTTCAATGACATACTCATCTACACTAAGACATTAGTGAAATATTGTCAGATCATATACATTGTCCTGGAGTGTCTTTCCCAGCACTAGTTATACCTGAAGTTTAAGAAATGCAAGTTTAAACAGACTAAGGTGGAATACTGGCCTGATCATCTTGCATGGTGTGGCAGAGATGGATCCAGTTAAGGTGGCAAGTGTGGCCAAATAGCTAGAGCCAAAGAACAGAAAGAAAATGCAGGCCTTTTTGGGCTTTGTCAACTTCTACTGGAGGTTCATCCAGGACTTCTCTTACCACATATGCCCACTTTTCAGCCTTATCAGCAAAGATGTGGCATGGCAATAGGAGTCCTTGCAGCAAACTGCCTTTAATGCCCTCAAGTAGGCTCTTACTTCAAAACTGGTCCTCTTATTTCCAGACAACAATGTCATCTTCAGTATTAAAACCAACAGCTCTAACTTTGCCATGAGAGTAGTTGTATCCCAATAGTTCAAGGAGGATGGAAGGTGGCACCCTGTAGCTTTCTACTCAAAGAGTCTCAACACTATAGAAAGAAACTATGAGATTCACAACAAAGAAATGCTGGTCATTATCCAGTCTCTTAAAGAGTGGCAGTATTTCCTGAAGGGTGCATGGCATAAGTTCAAAGTTTGGACAGATTATAAGAACCTAGAGTACTTCTGCTCAGCAAAGAAGCTCAATTGATGCCAAGCTTGATAGTCTTTGTATCTGGCTAATTTCAACTTCTCACTGCATCACAAACCTAGACAGAGCATGGGCAAGCCAGACACATTGTCTAGGAGAGCAGACCATGGCACAAGAGTGGATGACAACAATAACATTGTACTCTTTAACTTGAAAAATATAGTCAATATCCAAGACAGGTGATAATTGATTAAAGCCAGAGCTCTTTGCTATTTGTGCTCTTGAAGGGATTGCAGTCTAAGGGAAGGAGATGGATATCCTCTGAGACATAAGGTGGAGAAACTGCTAGAGTGTTCAGAAAGATATAGTAGTAGCATAAGCTACACAGGCTCTACAGAGACAATGGGCCAGTGGGGTCAAGTCAGTACACACTAAGGAATGGGGTTTACAGGATGGGCTGCTGACTTTCTATAGGCAGATCTACATGCCCAACATTCCAGAACTTTGGCAGCACATTGTGGAACAACATCATGACTTGTGTCAAGCAGGACACCCAGATAGGTAGAAGACACTGGAGTTGGTGTTGAGGAACTACTGGTGGCCTCAACCATCCAGGTATATTGGGACCTACACAAGTACATGTGACCTCTGCCTATACACTAAACCTCATTGTCAAGCACCCATGGGTCAGCTCCACCCCTACTGATCCTGGCCAGCTATTGGAGCATAGCATTGGTGGATTTTATTGCTGAGCTTCCCAACACCCATGAGTACAATATAATTATGGTGGTAGTAGACCTCTATAGGAAGCAGGCTCATTTCATCCTGACCCACACTACTTGCTCTGCATTGGGAGCTACCAGTCTGTATTTGAAGAACATCTGAATGCTTCATAGGCTTTTGGACAGGCACATCTCAGACTGGGGACCCCAGCTTGTAGTGGAGTTCATCTGAGAGCTGTACAGGTTATTGGGGGTGAAGCTTCACATGATCACAGCCTACCACCCTCAGTTGGATAGACAGACAGAAAGGGTAAACCAGGAACTGGAGCAATATCTGTGACTGTTTTGCAGTAAGAGGCAGGATGACTGGAACAAGCTTCTACCAAATGCAGAATTCCAGTATAACAATCATATCCACTCCTCCACCCAGGTGACCTTCTTCTTCCTAGACACTGGCTAGCACTCACATATAGGTTTTGAGCCCCAAGCATGACCTTTGTAGAATAAGACAGTGAACAAGTTTGTAGAGAAGATGAGGAAGGTGCAGGAGGATGCAAAAGCAGCACTAACAAAGGCAAAGAAGGATATGGCACAGTACTATGACAGGGGAAGAACACCAGCTCCAGTATATAAACCAGAAGATTGGGTCTACTTAGACAGTTCCAACATTAAAATAATGCAGCCATTATAGAAGCTGTCCTATTGTCATTTGGGGCCATTCAAGGTAGAGAAGCAGATAGGACCACTTGCATATCAGCTAAAACTCCCTGCCAGTCTCCAGCAATTATATCTAATTTTCAATATGGTTAAGCTGTTCCCAGCATCAGAGGACCCCATCACTAGAGGACTCCATTCCTGGTCAACACTCAAAACTGCCACTAGCACCAGTGTTGGTCAACAATGAGGAGGAGTACAAGGTGCAGGAGATATTGGATAGCAGGTGGTTTTAAGAAAGGATACAATTCAAGGTGAAAGTGAAAGGGTTATAGCATTGAAGACATATCCTGGGAACCACAGGTGAATATATATGCACTGGTGCAGGTTCAGGAATTTTACCACAGGCACCCCAATGCTCTGAAGGTGATCCAAGGTATTCTCTCCATCTCCACTGTAAGCTAAGCAATTCAAGAGTTCTTTTACCCAGGTGCATTGAGATGCTGTACCCTAGAGAGGGGGTGATGTCAGGGGCTGCACCATTCCATTCATTTCATCCTATTCTATCTCACCTCACCTCACCTCACCTCACCTCACCTTGGATCTACAGTTCCACCACCATTCTGTTGAAGCACATGCCCTGATGCATGTATGTTGATGCAGCAATGAGAGAACATGACTCTGATTTGTGAGGTTAGAGTTTACTCCATGTGCTCCCTCATCTCACCTCATTTTACCTTGCCTCACCTCATTTCACCTTGCATTTCCCATGCTATCTGCTGGTCAGACCAGGTATGCTGATGCATCAGTGGTTGCACATGACCCCTCCAACTACTGTATAGTTGGGGTCTCACAGTGCTGAGAGGATAGGAGGGCATACTGGGCATTGGGAGTCCTTAGACTTGTTCTCTTTGGATCTCCCTTTGCCAGGTGTGTAGTTAGATTTGTAGATATGCTTATTGCTGAATATATCTCTTTGGATCTCCCTTTGCCAGCTGTGTGATTTTAGCCACAGCCTCTGAAGGTTGCCCTTACAAGGATGACCTCTGGAGGCTGTGGCTCAGTCACACAACTGGTAGAGGGAGATCCAAAGTATATTCAATATCTATGAGGAGCACTAGAGGTCTAGCTACTCACCTGATAGAGGGAGATCCAAAGAGAACAAGTTTGAAGATTCCCAATGCCAGTGTTCGGAAAATTGACTCTAGAGCTTCTAATAAAAACACTATGTGGATCAATACATTCCTGTGCCATGGGGAAAGGCATCAAACTACAGAAGCTTCCAAAATGTTGCAGTTAACTTGAGGGACCCTACAGACCTTGCAGCTAGTGATTCATTCCTCTGTGCTTTGGATCTTATCAAGTGGTCATCTGATTGGCAAGTTGGCCTGAAGTGGATGAGCACATCATTGTTCAATGCAGTATGCAACTCACAAATTTTTAAGAGTCAGAGGGGAACCACCAGCTACAATACACCCAGGCTTTGACCAAGTATTTCCACATCAATGTCTTCATCCACACCAATTTCTGAAAATATCAGTTCACTGATTATCCGGCATGCCCACATTGATCATGGACATACAAAGAAAACGGGCAAATCTGGCCTTGACATTACGAATGCTGACTGGCCATGTATTGAGGTCTAGCTCTCTGAACGCATAACAAATGCGTGCAGACAAGAATTATACTTGGGTTGATGTTGTGTTGGTGACAAGTCAACAATTGAGGTTTACAGGGTCCACATCAAACGATCTGATATGATTAATCGAGACCGAAGCGACGGAAACACATGACACCCGTAGTTATACATATGGAAGGGTGTTTAATAACCTACAAATCTTTTAGCCTTACAAAACGTTCCCACACCATAGACACCCGGGCCAAGACACATATGAATCAGATACCCGGGAATGTCTCAATCAATATTTCAATGCTTGTAACAGGATGGAATTAAAGTTTTTTGAGCCAGGGATCATGGATGAATGATCAACCACGAGATTCTCACTAGAGCTTTACGCAAAATCTGCAAAGGAAGTATTCAGTACTCAAAACTAATATATTGACATCACAATTAAATCCATCCAATCTCCCAATCTACGCAGAAGCACATTACTCTTCCTTCCTAAGCTTAAAAACCAAAACTGTACACAACCCACCACCAATCAGCCACACGAATATTCCAAACAATAATGACCACCCTACCTTGGAACGAATGCCTCTTAAGCTCATAGGATCCCTCAAACCTCACGACCTTCATCACACTCCTCACTCTCTCCTCTCCAAACGTATTCGCATCTCGAAGATTCTCACTCCACACCTCGTACACCCTCGCCTCCTCCTCCACTCCCTCCCTCCCGCCCGCAAAAAGAATCGGGACCACAAACCCTTCCTCCTCATGCCGATTTAGCATCGAGACTCTCACCTCACTCCGATCCCTTGACAGCACAGCACTCACATCGACGTATTTCGTGAGCTTTGCTGCGTCAGGCGTGTGTTTATTGAGGTCCTGGACGAATTTAGGGACGGTGGGGCCAGTGTAGAACGTCGAGGGTGAGGGGGCAGAGACAAAGACGTCGAGGGAAGTACCTTGCATTAGGTTCGCGAAGAGATGCAGGGGGTAGTATGTGGTCTTTAGAGATACATTATAGGGCAAATTCACAGAAGGAAATGATAGAGAAGTCCTCACCTGACGGAAAAGACCAGTAGGAGAGGTAATAATCTACCAAGCGACCAAAGCAGACCTGTCAGTCCTTTCCCTGCCCATCCAAAACCAACCACTCACAGATGAAATCACATTGACCGATCTACACACAACGGAAAGGTGCCCTTAGCAACTCAACCTCCAAAAAATGGAGGAAAGGGGCATGACTCACTGTGCAATACACGCAATCTTGACAATATCTGCTTTCCTCACAAAGACATTCAACCACGCGGCGACAGCTAGATTGTACTGCGTCAAGATGGAAGAAGACCGGTGGATCTCGTAAGACGTACCCAAGGCGTCAGATAAATCATAATGTTCCTCTGCTCCTTTCTCGCCAGGAGCTTACGACACTTATCTTCAAAGGACGACTAAACGGCGATGCAGATACGCGCACGTACCACGAACGGGATCCCTATGTATGTCATAGGCTCGTAAGCAAGAACTGAATAAAAAGAAAAAGAACTAAAACGACAAACCAAATATTCCACTCATCGAAGCACCTAGATCACGCGTCAGAATATATGCAATGTGAGGGCATTAAAGCATACACGTGAAGCTCTTTACAGAGTCCACTCTCGATCTTCGCAAGATCAATCAATGCGCGCGTAATCTCGAGACCTTTTTCCGCCGCCGCAGCTGTCAAGTATGTTCAAATCGAAATTCAGATTCAACGCGTCATCTCATAAACGCGATACGAGATGGTTAAGGCGAGATTGAACGTACGACCCATAACATTGATAGCATGTTTTCCCTCGCTTACAGTATACACTGGTTCCCCAAACGAAAAGTAAATGAAGGGAACAAGGATATAGAGGCGCAGAAAGACGTACGATGCACAGAATGAAAATCGACAACAGGCGCGAGCTTCTTCAGAGTGACTCGGTCCCAGTCCGAGAACCCCGTTTCTGCTCGCCCACACACATATAGCAGGGTCAGCACTAAAGTTCGGTTGAGCTAATACTGGAACCGGAGACAAAGCTCCACAAGATATTAGCTTGATGCTTGGATCCAGGAGTTTGAGCGCCTTGGCCCATTGGTATGCTTTTTTGCCGTAGTCTTGGGATTCCATCTGACCGACTAAAGGGAGAGAACGTTGGGCGTTGGCGTTAGAATTATCATGAGAGAGGAGGGGAGAATACCCTGCCAGGGTCCCCAGACTTCATTACCTGTATATTATGAATGAGCGGATGTAGATGTAAGGGGGTAAGCGGGATACCGAGGGACCAGTACTATGCAGCATGAGTAAGAAGAATGGCTTCAAGGAAGACACAAGAACAAGAAACCTTGACATTATAAGGCTCTTCATGCCCATTCGTGCGCCGAAGGTTGGCCCAGTAGGTGTTCGCCGAGCTTTCAATTCCACCAGCTATCGGGCACAAGTTCCGAGTGGAGAGGAGAACATACCTGTTGCAATACTCGACCCAAGCAAGGGCATCTTCGAGCGTCCCGGTACCCATGTTCAAACAGATGTAAGGCTCGGTGCCGAGGGTGCGACACCATTGAATAAATTCGTCTATCATTGATCAGATGTGGATAAAACGGTAGTGGATAGCATACCGGTTCCGAATTGATTGCTCTCCTCAGTCAACCATGCGAGTTCGTGTCGGCGAGGACGGAGTTCCCTGGGTCCGATACCATCTAACGATTGGGCAGAATATCAGCGTAAGTTAAAAAAAAAATACCGAAAAACACACCCTGCCAACGATAGCTACTCACAAAATTCCTGTAGCCAGATGATTATTAGCGTGAAACCGCAACCAGAAAGCTGGTCACGCACCCTCCAGGATACCTCACAAGCGGAATGTTAAGCTCCTTGAGCACGTCCAGCACGTCTATACGGAACCCAGTTTTTGGATCGACGAGACCATGCTGATTATCTGGGTCGTAGAGACCACCATAGATACATCGTCCCATATGTTCCGTGAAGCCAGAGTAGATGCGAGGATCGACTTCATCGACGATGCGCGTGGGGTCGATGTGGACGGTGGGTGCGGGTACAGGTGTAGTCATTGATGAACGGGCTTAGACTGAAATGAACGGCAACAGACATGTGGGCGGAAAGGACGGACCGCATAGTCCAAAGCGGGCCGCGTCCCAAATTCTGGATGGAAGACGCGCGCCCGACGCGTCGCATAACGTTATGGCTGTTTGCAGGCTCGGCGTCTTCCGAGCTTACCATCATTTGCTGGGCGCGTTCACTAAGTACTCCCACTCCAATGGTCTGCTGTCGTAGATCAGCCACTTTCACTCCACTATGGATCAGGAATAAGTTATCGGAATGAGTATCACAGGGGACAGGTCTTATGAGTAATAATCTCATTTTCAAAGTGTATATATAGGACCGTGTTACCATCTCCCTCTGTTCTCACTACCGAACATGCCAGGAACATTCACCTATAACTTTGATACGCCCGCCTTCAAAGGGACTTCTACCCTTCACACAGGGTGAGGGTAATATCTTTTCATCAAGCCCATCTAACTCTTAAAAGTCTTTTCATTGGTGGCAAATGGGTCGATCCAGTCATACCTGCGACGATTGAGTGAGTGGAGATGAGATTCTAGAAATGTTGTGTTAACACTGACTTTAACGACAAGTGTTATCAACCCAGGTATGAACAGTACACTTCGTGTTGTTAAACATCTGACTTGACCTGCTTCAAAACAGCAACCGGAAAAGTCATAACTTCCGCCGCTGCAGGCTCGTCCAAGGATGTCGACATTGCAGTCGACGCCGCCAAAAAGGTATAGACGAATCAGGATACTAACACAGATGATATGCCCTGACCTGCTCTCAAGGCATATCAAACTTCCTGGGGACTGAAAGTTCCTGGGACAACGCGCGGGAAACTCCTGTACAAGCTTGCCGAGCTCCTTGAGCGTGATATGGACGAGTTTACTGCTCTCGAATCTCTCAACGTCGGCAAGTATTATTTTCGATCTGAATGTCCATTCGGATAGCATCGACAACCCAGCCTTGCAGGGAAAATCTATGCAACTACAAAAGCAGGCGATATCCAAGCTAGCATTGACGTTTTCCGCTACTATGCAGGTTGGGCTGACAAGGTGCAAGGAAAAACTATCGAGGTGATGATCGATTCCACGCCTTGTCGTAAGACACATATATGCTAGACTAATCGCCCGTAGACTACCGAAAACAAACTCGCTTACACGAGGCACGAA
This sequence comes from Termitomyces sp. DKA19, assembly GCA_018851325.1. Taxonomy (NCBI): domain Eukaryota; kingdom Fungi; phylum Basidiomycota; class Agaricomycetes; order Agaricales; family Lyophyllaceae; genus Termitomyces; species Termitomyces sp. DKA19. Next base: position 26,911 of record JABCKS010000145.1, read on the forward strand.
CCTTTTGGTGTTGTGGTACGCAGCAAAGTCAAAATTGCTTGAGGTGTACGTTTATCGAACGGCATGGCATTAGGGCCAAATCATCCCATGGAATTCCCCTCTGGTACAACTGGCTATCATCTTGCTCGATCTATATCCTAATTAACTTCTCAGCTAATGGTCGCCTGGAAGTTTGGCCCGGCCCTCGCAACAGGCAACACCGTCGTGCTCAAGGTATGCTCTCCATATCCCCATCTCACCTCTCTAACCCCATACAGCCATCTGAAATTGCCCCCCTCACCTCCCTCCGTATCGCCGACCTTATAATTGAAGCCGGCTTCCCTCCGGGAGTAGTAAACATCATCAACGGCTACGGGAATACCGTTGGGCAGTCCATCACCTCGCACCCGCTCATCACGAAAGTCGCGTTTACAGGCAGCACACTCGTGGGCCGTAAGATTCTCAAGGCGTCATCGGAGTCGAATCTCAAGGTCGTTACGCTTGAATTGGGTGGAAAGAGTCCGACTGTTGTATTTGATGATGCAGATTTGGAGCAAGCGGTTAAGTGGGCTGCGTCTGGAATTTTGTGAGTTTGTAATTTTTTATTCATTGTTGGGACGTGAACTTGTTTGAATGACGCGTGGCATGTGATAGTTCAAATATGGGTGCGTAAGAATGTTGACTCATGACAGATGATAATGGGATTCGCTGACCTATTTTCCATTGGAAGGCCAATCATGCGCCGCCGGCTCGCGCATTTTTGTCCAGGAGGGGATCTACAACGAGTTCCTTGCCAAATTCACCGTGATCGCAAAGAACCTCGCTGCAACGACTGGGGATCCGTTTATCGTCGGCATGCAGCATGGCCCACAAATCTCACAGGTCCAATTCGACGTGCGTTTGCCCTATTCTTGATCCTTGTGTATTCATTTCCTAGTGCTGATTTAGTATCCTATTGTAGCGCGTCATGTCATATATCGAGTCGGGCAAGCAGGAAGGCGCAACGGTACATGTAGGTGGTGCACGACACGGTCAGGAAGGGTACTTCATCCAGCCCACAATCTTCACGGACGTCAAGCCTGAAATGAAGATTGTCAAGGAAGAAATTTTTGGTCCGGTTGGTGTCGTCTTCAAGTTCAAGACCGAGGAAGGTGAGGTCTTACTATTTAACAATATGTGGTAGCTGATGAACTTTTGTATATGTAGAGGTCATTGAGGCGGCTAACAACACGACGTATGGCCTTGCATGCAATATCTTCTCGCAGAATATCAGTCGTGCATTAAGAGTTGCGCATTTACTCGAGGCTGGGTCTGCTTGGGTACGTTTACGTTTCCCTTGACTTCCTTCCAAGTCTCGACCTGGGTGGCTCATGTGCAAATACCCTCTTTTTAAGGTGAACTACGCTAAGACAGTAGACAAGGCTGTACCATTCGGTGGTTACAAACAATCTGGTATCGGGCGAGAGCTTGGCGAGTATGCCCTTGACATGTGAGCTCAACCACACTTCGTGCATACTTGTTGAAATCACCCGTCTCATCTATACAGATACACTCAAGTCAAGGCTGTGCATGTAAATATTGGACAGATGCTCTAGTCGATCGATTCTGTTCGCTCGAATCTATGTGTTTCAGCCTAAAAACTTCTGTGTTAAGGACTCTTTTGATGTGTATGTATATGAGAGACAATTAACGAATTGTAACATTCGTGTTCATAAACACGAGTAAGATTGACGCACGGACAGTTCAAGACAACACTAGTTACGCATGCGTTCTCTTCTCGCTTTGCTTTGCCTTCACCTTGAAATACTCGACCTTACAGGACGTTTTGATTTTCGGCTCGGTCGTATAGGACAATATACGCTTGTCTGTTTCTCGTAGGATAGACCTGGTTAGATATAAGTGGGATCGGGGCGTCTCGATTCGACGTACATGGCTGCGACACTTTAACCACCATATATCACAAACAGTAGGCTCGGAGACTTGCGTATTGCTTTTCCCTCCCTGCCTCAGAGTCGCACGTACGACACATTGAGCATCCTTTCAGGTTTGTTCGATGGTACATCAAGTATACTGACATCTGTCGAATAATATATAATAGCTATGTCCCTCCCTCTGTACGGACAATGACGTAACGTATCGCCCACTATCACGAATCCGTTAGCGTTAGACTCTTGCCGCACAGATGCCACACTGTACATGCAGTATCTCACGTTTGTTCCTACAACGAAAGCGGCTTTAATCTCCTTTCAAAGGCTCCGGGAATGATCCTACTGGACCACCGAGCAGACTTAGAACGTAGCATCATAGATATACTTGCATATTTGAGAGACATGCGCATGGCTGATGTCTCTAATCTAGGTTCTTGTAGTTCTCATCCTCGGGTTTTCGTTGACTCTCGCATAAGCTGCTTGAATTGAAGCGGATCTGTAGATTCTGTTGACAGAGAATATGCATATGGGTCGGACATTCAAATTGTGTTAAGAAACGAGAAAAAAGGTGAAGGATAGCCATAGAATGATGAGTGTTCGCCCGACGCTCCTGTCGAATTCTTAATGCTGGAAACTACAAAAAATAAATGATGAGCGGTATAAAGATGACCGCACCTGGGACCAATACAAGCCCGTATAGAGCGTCGTTCTGAAATGGTCAATGACTACAGCTTTGCAATTCAAAGTGCCACGATCAACAATGGCTGTGGAAGTCACATGAAATACGGAAAGCCGGGATGATTTTTCCGCGCTCGTGATAGAACACAGTTGTGTCCTTATAGTAGCCTGGGAAGTTTTCGTTTTCTCCTCATTTCGACGTTGTAATGGCCACTCACCACGAGGACAGTGTTATCCTCCCATATTTAGAGAGCGACATCGCGATTTCTGGGGTATGTGGCTATCTCTGTGCTTCCGGACTATATAACTCAGACAGTGTTCTTTTTATACGTGTAGCTCGGACCAACAAGACAAACAACATTCCTATCGACACCCCAAAGTCCAAGCCATGAGAGGATCATATCGACTTTGAACAATACAAGCCATATCATGAATATTGTCGCCAATGCAGTCTCCGTGCCAGGAGTGAAGGAAGTACTGTTGCCCATTGCTGGAATCCTTGATATAATCAAGGTACAATTGCGAATAGAGTAAAATGATTTAACTGATGATCATCTGTTGCCAGACTACTGTTGGGAACAAGGATGACTTTCAGGAACTTCTTGAGCAATGCCAGATGATCGTCCTCATCGTTTGGCGCGCTACTTCCACAACACCGGAAGACCAACTTAACAGCACCATCCATAGTGCACTGGCCAACCTTCAAAGGTGAGAAAGCAATTTTCATAGCTGTTTCACCAGGCGTTATAGATATACTCTAGGTCCATAGGTGGCATTCTCGAGGCGGTCAATGCAAAGGTCAAGAAGAATATAGGTTCCCAGGCATTTCACGCTACAATCAACCAGAACACTATCGTCAAGTGGAAGAATGACTTGATTCGTTCTCTTACTCTTTTCAATGTGAGTTATGTACGGAAATACAGGTCTCATAATACTAAGACATTCTTCAGACAGAGTCCAATATCTCAATGAATCAAAAGCTTGACCAGCTCTTGTCATTGTTCCGGGAATTTCACTCTACAATGACTTCCCATTCTCGAATGCATGTACTCACGTTGGTCATGAAGCCATTATATTGACTTATTTTACCTCTAGGGATGTTCAAGCATCTGATGCATTACCCGCTCGGCCTAAAATGTTTTTTGGAAGGAGCAATCTTGTCCAAAGCGTTACGGGTGCTCTGCTTGAATGTCATCACGTTGCTCTCATTGGCTCTGGAGGTATTGGCAAGAGCAGTATTGCCCGCGCTGTTTTGCATGACGAAGCCATTGTCTCAAAGTTCCGAGATAGGAGGTATTTTGTCCGATTCGACAATATAGACGTCACCCAAGTGAACTTTGCAACATTCCTCGACCATGTTGCCAAGGCGGTGTTGGGCTTTGCAGGTTCGGTCAATGCTCACAATCTTATAACAAGGGAACTTTCAACTTCACAAACACTTCTTGTCCTTGACAATGCTGAGACTTTTCTGGATGCTACTATGGATGCCGGGAAGATAGCAGATGCCATTGATGGTTTTGGTGCACAGTCAAATGTGGCCATCCTCCTTACCACCCGTACAACTGTATTGCCTACAAACTTAGATTGGGTGAGATTACGGGTTCCAGTGCTTGAGGAGAGTGCTGCATGTGAAGCCTTCCGAGCAATTTACCCATCCATTGAAACTCCCATTCTTATCAAGCTGCTCTCCGCAGTTGATTTCCACCCTCTCTCAATCAACCTACTTGCACAAACAGCTGCTCAAAATGAGTGGTCTCCTCAAGACCTTGTTGCTAATTGGGATCGTCAACGTGCAACTCTACTTGAGGCAGGTGGTGGTAAAACTCAAAGTCTTGCTGTCACAATTGAGACATCTCTCAATTCTCCCTCCTTTGTCAAGCTTGGTGAGACAGCTCGTCATCTCCTGCAGATCATCGCATTTCTTCCGCAGGGGATTAGCAGGACATCTCTTACTGCAATTTTTCCTGGAGTATCGAACATTGAAAACTGTGCAGATGCTTTGCATAAGCAGACTCTTACATACCTGAATGGGAACTTTATCACACTTCTGGCTCCGATACGATTACATGTCCTCGATCTCTATAAAGGAGACACTTCAATGCACCCACTTCTCAGACAAGTACGGAGATACTTTGCTGTCCACATTGAAGAACCACAGATTATCATTCCAGAATATGTGAACATTGAACATATCCTTGTTCACTGGCTCAAAGACACTGGGAAAGGCGCTGAAACTGTCCTTGGTGCATTGAAAACTGCACGTGGCTTTATAGTTGGTCTTATAAATCATGGACCTCGCCCAGTCTCCCTCTACTCAGCAATATCTGCCTTGGATATACGAACCCGCAACATAATGTCATGGAAAAACTTCCGCATCACAATAGAAGATCCCAAAATTCTTTTAGAAAACAAGTTTGCCTGCTTATGTAGCACTTCAATCCTTATGCGCTCTGTTGGGCAAGTGAAAGAAGCTGAAAAAGTATATGATGAAACACGGACACTTGCTCTTAAAGTTGCAAATTTGAATTACCTGGTTCAGAATGACATCAATCTTGCTGTGTATTATCGTTGGCAGGGAAATTTCTTCGCTGCAGAGAAGGTACTCCAAACAGCTCTGAGGTCTTGTTCAGGTTTATCTGGCATGTTCAAACTTCACCGAGTGACAAAGACTAGGCTCAAACTGGCAATGGCAATAATCAACATAATCAAAGGGAGGCCTGACACTATACAAAGCTACCTTCAATCTATGTCCAGTTTTAAGCAGAAATACATGCAATATGGATTCAATTACATAATTTATCTCATAGGATCTTATGAACTTTACAACAATCACTTTGATGTTTCAAAGAAGTGCTTTGAAGACATACAAGCAAGTGATGATGAAGACAATTGGAGGTTACGAAAGTCCCTTCTGCTGGCTGAAGTGGCTGATCAGCAAGGTGACTATGCAGAAGGCAAGACATTACGAGCATGGGTGCTGAAAATGCTTGAAGGAAAACCAGGTCAAGAATATTCAGCTAATTTTTGGATCAAAGCTCTCCTTGCAGGGGACCTAGCAAAAGAGGGTAATGTGGAAAGTGCTCGGAGCTTAATCAATCCTCTTGTCAAGTATGCCACTCAACATCTGTCTTTGAGAGTTGTATATTTCAAATACTTGGCTGGAATGGTGGAACTGGCAGGTAAAAACTTTGAAAAAGCCGCAGATTACTTCCATGAAAGCATCGAGGACTGCATTTTTCTTGGAGAGTTACTCTTGCGTGCCTATTCATACCGGGCACTTGGCGAGATTGCCGTGGTCAAAGGGGACTTTGAAGCTGCAAGCAAACATTTTGAAAACACCATGGAATTGTGCAGGATGATGGATCTCCCGACAGAGCGTCTGTATTTCTTGTATACATGCTATATTCCCAGCGACAATTTCAACGGATGGAAGCTGTATCAAGAGGGACAGACATATGATGTTCAAGGGGGTTGTTGATTGCAAGAAGTTGGAGAGAAGGGCTCTTTGCATTGAGACTGTGACAGATGTATGGTAGACCTCTAGTTGGATTCAAAGTGGGGTATCAGCCTCCCCCAGAAAGATGGTTAGACATTGTTTTGTGAAATACTTGAAGTAAACAAAAGCAACACTTACAACGATGTACAACTTTGATACAGTTCACTATCGATGTCGCCTTATGATTATCAATTAAACAGTGTCTTCTGTTCATTTAATTTATTTCCTTTGGAACAAATGCTCTGCAGAGACAGGCAAATCATGAAAACCAGGCATAGGTGATGTAGAATATCCCTCTACAAACCATCACAAGTCTACAGTCATCTACAAATCAAGAAAGAAAAGTGCACAATAATTTAAAACATTGTTGCTAACAAAAGTACAGACATATTTGATGTGGCAGTTGCCATAAGTCTCAATATATCAGAACTGAGTGTTGCACATACTAGACCAGTGCAACAGTTTGGGCACCATGGTCCATATGGTGGGCTACACAAATCCACCTGCCTAGTATGCTTACATTTAATTAAAGTCAAGCTGCCTCAAAGAACTCATTGTTTCTCTCCGCAATGTGACCGAAGGTATGCACATCACCTCCCTCCCCCCCTCTCAAATGGTAGTTCGTGTCTTTCATGGCCAAATACTAATATGTGGAAATATATCTACACAGCTCATGCAAAAGTCTCAGAACACTGTGACTGGTTTCATGGCAATATTACTCCTACGGACATAGTAGTGTTATCAATTGTGAAGGAAAGGTTTCTCACTGATTGGGATCCCAGAGAAGTAAACAAGAGCATACCCTGAGAACAGTGAGTAGGTGTATACTGCCATAAATGCTCTACTCACAGATTATCTAGCAATGGTTGAATGAAGGCATCAAGCCTTAGGGTCTGTCTCATGTGTTCTCCTGCCTGACATCTGTGTGAGTATTGTTGTTATGAACTCTGCGTATTTCTTGTCTGTGGTCTAGATTCTGTCAATTGCGGATGACTGTTGGCTCTGACAATTTGACTGGCGTTCCCGTACAAAGCTCAAGGCCTTAAGATCAAGAGTTTCAATCAAATCCATATCTCTCTTGCATTTCAATGAGTCTTGCCCTCGTATGGCCCAATACTGAAAAAGCACTACCAACTGGCAGCGTACCACGGTGACATCGAATGTATTTCATAGTCAAACTCGGAAGTGAAAAGTGTGTATGTAGGACATACATAAGACTAGCCCCCGAGCCCTTTGTTGTTGTACGGTGGATTTTTACTATGCAAGTTGTCCAACCAGCATCATCGACACCAGTGGTGTCGTGCCATGAACTAACCGAAATCTATAAAATTGTCAGGCTTCTCGAGGAGGATTGGGCGTGAGCGCTCAAGCGCTGAGCAGTCTAATTCGTCAGGTCAAACTCTTGCAAGACAAATCATGCCACCAAATCAAATCAGAGGTGACCACCTGAAATCACGACACATATGGGTATGGTTTACACTTTCCATCTCAACATCACATCACTCTAATCCTCTCCTTTCCCCTACCATCTACGATCTATTTCCTGGCCCCGCCCCCTCCTCGACCTGACCTTAGCAGGCATAATCCTGACCAAGTAATCGTCCTCGACATACGAAAACATCTTCAAGTGACATGGTACATGGGAGAGTGCGATTTTGTAATCCACAATGACGCTGTGGATGTTCGTGAGCTGGCTTTTTGGGCACGGGTTGAGGTACAAGTCAAGCAGTTTCGCCGAATATCATGCCGGAGTAGACTCTGCAGGTGCATAGAGTGGGCGGTGAACGAGTGAGTGAGTTGAGAGTGAGAACCAGTCAGTCAGTCGGTATCCTTCGATGTTTGAAAACACAGCTTACCGTGCTCTCCCCGCCCAAAAAATATTGTACCGTGTGCCTGAGGTGGCGCAAGTGCTTATGTTGACAACGCGCCTACAATGATCGATATAGCATACCATTTTTCCCGGTGTCGATCACCG
>JABCKS010000146.1:6579-34810 GCA_018851325.1 Termitomyces sp. DKA19
ATATGCATCATGAAGTTTGTCTGCGCCCAACCACGAAACATCCATGCTGTCCTGGTATATATGGTTCGCGCGAACATATACAAGCCATGGTATAACAGAAGAAATTTTTGCGAACACTGAAACCAAAGATCGCGGAAGGTGTTGATTTGTTCGTGGCGGGCGCAGTCACCTTTACTCTTCTCCTCGCCCGTCAATTAGGCACCACAATGCCTTTGACTCCCTTTGATTACAAGTCTCAAACCAGCAATCATTTGCAGTTTATCTGCCCTACCGATGTATGCTCAGCTGTTGCCTCTAGCAAATTTTCTCTTCTTTTTCTGCGCCGCCGCAAAGTTCTTTGTGAGTCGCGCGGCAGAGTACACTGTACACGAAAGGCGTTTCCCTAACCTAGACTGGGATCCCATGCGCCGACTCTCTCCCTCTACCTCCATTGCCTTTGTGCATCGCCCTCAAGCAGCGTAATCTAAATCTTCTTCCTAATGTTCTCCTGGCTGTATCTGACCCGAGCAGCCCCGCCTACGGTAAGCATTGGACGCCCAAGCGTGTTGTCAGCACCCTCGTACCGCTTGAGGAATCCGGCGGCAGGAGAGGTTGAACGGCCCTTGAACGCGAGTGACCATGTCTTTCGACGAGGAGATAGTAGGGATGAAGAGTACGTCGGTGAAAAAAATCTTGCAGCCCGACTTTGTTGTTGGTACTCCTTGTAAACTTTCCTATCAAGCGACCCTTATTCATTTCCTTGAAGAGTCTCGGACCCATATCGATTTCCTATGGAAGTTACTGGCAATGTCCAAAGCCGACGGTCATATGTATTTACTTCGAGAGAGTATCAAGCAAAGAGGGCGTCTCGAGATGTTACTGGATGCGATGCAGTGGTAACTCTGGGATGCCTGAAGTCTATACAATATGACATGCGTTCCTCAAGCCAGACCCAGTCTGGGGATCGGTGGGCCTTTGCTTTGATTCTTTCTACGAACCTGTTCTGGGTTCTCCACTTAATTACTATTCCAAGATATATTCACAATCCCGATCTCGATACTTTTTTTGAAACTACTCCAACGCTGGTTGGCAAGTCTCCCAAATTAGTGTCTATCGACGGAGGTGTGCTTCACTTTTTCTTCTCTTCATCAACACCATGTTCCTGCCCGCTTTAAAGGAAATCTGGTACAAGATGCCGATACTAGTGAAGGCGGATCAGGATGAATCCTTCAGTATGCTATGACCCTTGGACTGTCCAGCTTTTACGAATTGGAAACTCAAAAATACGTGCGTTCCCTTTCGCAAGATGTCCGCCTTTTGACTGAACAATTCAACAGCCGAGTTTCGGACGGCGAATGAATGGCTGGACGCAGTCGACGGGTCTTATTGCACCTCCAAAGCTCCGACGGCGGGGACGACCTCACCTACGACTCGAGACTTCCAAATCCCCTCCTGGGCGGTTTCAACGACCATACCTATAGGACCGTGACAGCGCCTTACGTCATGTTTGGTTCACAGGCCGACCACGACTATCACTTCGCGCAGTTCTACTTGGAACGCCAGTGCGCAGAATTTGCGAAGTTCGGGATCATGGGGGCGTCCTCTACTCGGCCGGGAATACTGGGGTGAGTGGAGCACAAAGCGGGTACTGCCTTGACGAGAACGGTGAGTACTATCCGTCTTCGACCTTCTTCTACTTCGGTTGCTTATTCTCTCGGAAATCGGGCTTCTCGTGCGGCACGCTTTTGGATGTTTAACCTAATTACTGTTCCCTTCTTGTGCTTCTCAGTGATCTATGAACCCGAACGCTACGCAATCCAATCCGTCATGGCCTGCATCTTGTCCGTGGGTTACGGTGGTCGGGGGGACGCAGGTCATGTCCGGAGCGGAAGCTATTTCTGGTGCAAAAGAGGTCTGGAACCAAGAGATCATTCCTAGTTTCTTCGAATCTGGAGGAGGCGGGTCCAGCAATCGTTTCCCGGCCCCTTCGTACCAAAAACATGCGGTAAAGGCATACATAGCCGGGCTGGGAGAGAGCGACCCAGTTAAGCTGAACTTGTTCAATAATACAGGGGTACGTCCAATATTCCCAGAAGAAGAATGCTTCATTCTGAAGTGAACGTATTCAGCGTGCATATCCGGAATTGAGTGTAAATGCGTACGAGAAGTTTTCTTTGCGTTCGCATGAATCTGAGCTTGCTGATTTGTGTGGTGTTGTGGGTAGAATTTCGTTTCTGAGTGTCGATAAAGGTTCGGTCACTGTCAGTAGTGGCACATCTGGTTCTGTGACTACCGTCGCTTCCATTATTACCCTTGTCAATGATGCCCGACTTGCTGCTGGTAAGAAGCCCGCTGGTTTCATCGACCCAACAGTTAGCACCCCATTTTTTCGCTTGAGAAGTGACCGGTCGACAATTCGGGATTATGTATTTGTAGATTTACTCGTCTGCCTTTGCGGGAGCCTTCATTTGATACTACAAATGGAACTAGCCAAGGGTGCAGAGGATGTAAGCTACGACTTCTTTATTTAATGAGATATCGCACCCATTTTAATAGTACAAGGTGAACCGTGGTGGAAGGTTTAGAGCGTGAGTTAGCGATTGTCGGACCAGTTTCTTGAGATATTGACGTGAAGACCCTAGTGACGAAGGATGGGACCCTGCTTCGGGTGGGTACAGTACCACCTTAACCGATCTGAATAAGTGTTGACAGTCATTATCAGGTGTAGGTAGCCCCGATCTCGGGAAGCTTATCGAACAATGGCTACGCCTCCCGTTTGTGCTGTGTCGACTGTCATAAATGAAAGATAGAGATTCTAAAGCATACAGCATCGATGTATTGTACCGTAGTACACATTACAATTCGGGCATCTTACGCACAACCTTGCCCTCATTTTTAGCGTGTGAGGTCAGGCGTTTCAGAATGTCCGAGTTCGACCACCGTTCCGGAGGTGTCCGCTTGCCCGTGGCCCAATAATAGATATCCCAGTCTGCCTCGTCTAGTAGCTAAACCCACATTCATATCCGTCAGCCTTCTGCCGGCCAAGATATCGAAGACTTACCCTGTCGTATTCCCGCATCTCTGCTTCATTCATTGCGCTCAAGTTATCCTTCGCAAAGGTACTTAGCAAAAGATCGCTCTCCAACGTCCCCCGTTTGCGTGACTGGTACACGAGTCGTGCGCGGAGGGTATCTACGGATTCGTTTGGTCTGGGCAGCGGAGTCGGGGATATGTCCTCCATGGTGGTCTGAGCGAGATGCTCCGGGCTGTTGGGGAGTAGCCATGGATCACCGCGGCGGTGGAATGTCATCGAAAAGGCGCGCCTAGCAACAAGTAAACGGCGGGTAGAGGCGAAAATGCATTGAGCGAAGTTTTGCAGCATGATGGTATTAGCCAAGGTTGCGAGCGTGAAAGGCAACGAAAAACAATCTTCTCACCCCTTTTCGAGTTGAACCACCTCAATCCTATCCAGCAACTAGCTACTTCTCGTATCTCTCGCCCTTCATTCCTTGGTCTATTTGCCGAACGAATGCTATCTTTTATATTAACTGCCAGGCTTCCATACGATCGCGCATAGCCCATCCTTCTCTAGTTCGTGATCCTCGACAAAGTAACTTTAGCTTGGAATTTGTCTCGCTCTTCCGATCCACTGTGTGCCCTATTCTTTTGAATTCATGTTTTTCCAGTTCTATCTCCATGAAAAAAAATGTAACCTCAAGATGATATTGCAGATGGGAATCAAGCATAATGCAAGTGCAAAGAATGTAGGTCTGCGCCACGCCCTCGGAGCGGGGGCACGCACCACCAAAGTTTATTTCACGCTGTCAACTCAAGAGACATCTTTCATGCTTCAAAGCTTAAAGATAGAAAAATTTCAGCTCTGATCAGATCTCCAATGACGACTCAGATAATGCAGGGACACAGGGTCGATATGATATGGACACATGCAAGGCTTCAGGAAGGCCTGTTGAAGCTATTACATACAAAGATACAGTTTAATGTACTAGTGCAACAGAAAAACAGATAAGAATACAATTGACCTTTCAATTACCCGAAATCTCAGACATCATGCATTATAATTTGAGTTGGAACCTTTCTGTCTCTTCTTCAAGGAGACGCTCCAAGCACCTCCGGAATATCGGTCTTCTCGGCCGCAGGAAGCGTGTTCTTCAGCTTGTGAGCCACAGTCTTTTCATAACTATTCACATAATCAGGGCTCTTCGTGTATGCGACCGAGCTGCCCAGCTCCTTGGCTCGCTGAGGGGTCGGCTGCTCCAGCCTTGCACGAATCCCATCCGATTTCGTCGAAGGCTGAAAGTTCCCGATCGTTGAGTGGCCACTGTGGTGTTCCTTGAGGGGTGGTGGGATGACAGTCCCGCGAGACTGATAGCGTGAGAGAGGAAGCTCAGCAGCACCTGGAACAGGGTTGGCGAGACCACGGGAAGCAACATGAGCTAAAAGGTATTCGTCTGATTGCGATGGATCACGATATGAGTTGGTATAACAATGGAGTAATATTGAAAAACGTACAGTGAGGAAGATCGCCTCGTTCGGCTTTCTTCCTTTGCATGCGGTGGAGATTCCAATAAAAACCGCCGAGGCTGGCTGCGACGATGGACACTCCAAAGAGAACGGTCTACCAAACGATTTTGATGAATCTTACTCGCAAACAATGATTCAACCAAACCCACCTGACCAACAGTCAATGATCTTGCCTTGAGTGCAGAACCTCTAGAAATGTTTGCCATGGGTGTAAACAAGGGCTTTGAGGAGGCTTCTCACGAGAATAGCTTTGCGCTCAAAAAGAACTTTTATACCGAGAATGTCTCAGCGCTCATGACATTTGAAATCGAAATGACTTCGAGCACAAATAGAAAAAGATGACGCAGCGCATGAAGTGATCTGAGACAGTAGAACGCGACACGTCACGTCATGTGCAGTGAACATGTGACGCGACCTTGGGGTTCAAAGACAGAATGAAGTGTGAGATTTACGACGGTACTAATCGTGTTTTGTTCCTTCAACCGGTACAGGAACATTTTGTGCTGAGAAGGGATGAGAATATCCATCGCTTTAGTAAGTAAAACGTGGAAGGACATACAAACTCGGTACTCGTCCAAATCCTGCCTCCTCTTTCCCGCAATACTGCGCTTGGCAATGTAAAAAGTCACTCCAGCTACCAACAGCACTCCGGTAAACCTCAGACCCTGTGTACACGATGGTCATGAGAACGATGCTAAAAAAACATTCACTTACCATGCGCTTCGGCGTATCTGGTTTGACATGTAAGGGCATCCAACCTTGATTCTAGAAAGTACTATCTATCAACTTCTCTTTGTGGTCGTGGTTGTTGCAGGTGACAATGCCGGACCGAGTATGTAGTGGCACAGAAAACCAATTAACGAATCTGGTATTTGTCATTATTTACTCATAGGGTTGATTACGTGAACAAAGCGTTTTGTTTCCGCTTGAAAGAATTAAGTCAGCGATGTGGGAGCCCCTTCGGGTCTTCGGGATCCATTCCAGGGCGCATCCTGGCGTAACCACGAGTTCTTGTACTTGATCGCAGTTTCTCGAAATATCCGCGGAATGGGCATCTTCGTTATGTAATGATATTGCGTTAAATGCGCAGGGCATTGCCCGTCGCTTGCGTTTCCCGCTTCACGCGGATTCGCAGTATACCAGTCGCAGCTAGATGATTCAGAATCCTCTCGCTTGCTTCATATGATGTATAGTTGTCGGCAGCATCATCACTACGTCGTACCTAGAATGACGGTCTACCCTTCCCCACTAATATTTATTTTTTCCAGTTGCCGAAGCGAGGGACACTCTGGAATGCTTTTCTACCCAGATAACAAGTCCTGAGGATTACATCGTGGTACTTAGAACTCTCGGACAAGGTTGGACTCGAAGATAGTCAGAAACCCTTTGAGAACCTCTTGAAACACGTCTAGAAATCGCGGCAGAAAAATCACGTATCCATGTTGGTCTACCGACCAGGAACCCGTTACTCCTCATCCGCGTGGGTTATCCATTTTCATTTCAAGATCCAAGCAATAATTACGAGGATTGTGTCCAAGTCTGTCGTCTTGCCGAGACAACCAGGTACCCACACGAGACGCTATCGATGGGAGATCTGATGTTTCATTCAAAGAGGACGACGTCTGTGTCGTATGTATGTGATGTAAGCACCGAGATGGCAGCATTGATAAGTAGCATGATGCTACGATAAACTGCTCAAAAGCATGGGCGCCATGACGCTGAGCAGAGAATACATGTGCAATGAGGGATACATCCCCGGGGTGGTGGGAATTTGTAACCTGCTTGATGATGGTAGTTGCCTCGGTAACCGCTATGTTGGGTCAAGATGCCTAAACTCAGCAACTAATGAAATCGTACCGAACCGAGTGAAGCTCGTGGTGGAGCTCTGTGTGTCAGTCATGGGCTGTGACAATGGTACGGGCGGTGTTTGGCGGTAGATGTGGACGTCTTTCAGAGGGCGGAACTGGTAGGGCATGTTGAGCCTCATGTCAGAGGGAATGGTGCAGAAGTGCCCACAGCCTGCGATCCCATGATAATCTTGTTAGGCAGATCTCTATCTGAAAGGGGGCGGTTATGTCATTAAATTTAGATTGCATTTGTTGGTTGAAATCACAAACGGGATGCGCCGCTGGATGTCATGCGCTATATAACCCAGCCCCGGCTTTACTTTTCTCCTACTCTAATCTCCATCTGCCTCACTGCCTCTTATCGTCCACATCCGTACTTGTCATGCCCGGCGTTGTGATAGGAAATTCGACGCGCATCTGGGAGGTCAATGTCCACTGGGAAGTCTACAGCCAATGCTGTATGTGGGATCCGCGAAGCCGAGGCGTAAACATATGGGAGTGCATTCAAGATCGTAAGCATCTTATATCTTGTCTCTACCAATATCCTCTCATGCATTCTCCAGATGATTCCAAACCTGGCACTGAGGTTTGTTTAGTTACATTCCT
The DNA here is from genome assembly GCA_018851325.1 of Termitomyces sp. DKA19. Classification (NCBI taxonomy): domain Eukaryota; kingdom Fungi; phylum Basidiomycota; class Agaricomycetes; order Agaricales; family Lyophyllaceae; genus Termitomyces; species Termitomyces sp. DKA19. The sequence goes on from JABCKS010000146.1 coordinate 13,554, forward strand.
TTCCGTTATCGCCATCTCATCATCCCTCCCAGCCACCCAACGACACTTACTGGCGATACGTCGGGCGCAGATAGAGCGTAACACCCCAAGGTAGCACATCATACCACCTCATCACCATCCATGTCTCCACTCTTTATGCGCCCTCGGTTTCTGTCACGCATCGTATGCCTGCTCTGCTCGGCCTCACCCTCATGCGCTACCGCCTTGCCTCGTCTGAAGTAATCTCTGGAACCCACAGGTCCCGCGATATCCAGTCCACCCTGCGCATATATGGAAGGCTGGACTTCAACTGCCGAATATGCATCCGCTGGCTGGTCCACGGCTTTCCGGACTCGGTCAAGGTTGTCTTTTAGCCCGCCTTCCTTCTATGTCTCTAGTTTTCCACTCGCATGCTTCGACCAGGTTACACGTACATTGATTGCATCATCATCATCATCTTCTTCATACAACTGTGGTTTTCTTTTCTCTTTGTTTAGTCTAGCACTTGAATTTTCTACTTACCCTATTCTCTTTGATACCTGTAGAACGAGTTAGTCAACCTAGTCATACACATATAATCATCACACTTGCATATATACCCTGAACAATCTTTATCTGTTCAATATTTTTTGAGGAAGTTGAGGAAATTTGGAATATCGGACGACGTTCATATATGATGACGCAGTATGATGACGTCATTACATTGCCACTTGGAAGTTGAAGGACACTAGAATCGGATCGATGGAACTGATTATGAGTGCTAATTATGAGTTCAAACCATGAGTATCTATGTTTAACCACTAGTTCTGTAGTACTCAAGCGACTCGATAAAGATGTCCTTTCGGTACGAACCATTCGGAAAACTGTGCAAATTATTCCAATGCATTGACGTCGACTCCTGATGGCGGACCGCCATAATGTAGTGTTCTTCGGAAGTGGGACATAAAAATATGTGGAACCTTCCCAGACGTCCCGCCTGATTTGTGATTGCGGCAAAGGGGTATATACGTATTCCAGTAGGCTTTGTATAACTCGGAGCTCAAAATTTAGAATCAAACCCAACGATGCCGCCGGCTTGATACAATTATTCAAAATGGATGGCGCAAGTTGATTCCACACCCCCTTGGTCAAGGGCTTAAAGCTTTACCAGACATATGTGATGAGACAGGGGAAGGAAGCTGAGAAGCAGTGAGTAGCTGCCAGTATGCTCGTGGACGTCAAAGATATTCATACTTCTGATCAAGCTGACGTGAGAGTTGCTACTCGGTTTGTTTTCCAATCGATTCACTTCACTATTCTTGGTACATGTTTTTGGCATTTTTGCCATCTAAAAGCCGTGTGTCATGCCGTAAATAACAATGGTCCTTGTATAAGAACGTAGAATCGACTGATCAATTAGAATCAGTATTCGTTTGATTTCGGGTAAGACTTCGTACTTCTAAAACAGGCCTATTACTGTGCTCCACATTCATGCACATGTGACGCGGCGATTCAATAAGAATGTAACGCCACAAACAAAGTTTGTTTTCGCATTTAGTTGACTACATTCGGAAGATGGAATTCGAAACGTTGTAACTGAACAGGTGCCTCACGAGACAGTCTGGCTTTGATTTCATCTGAGACACAGGGGAAGAGAAGAGAAAGAAGAGAAGTTGTACTAGTAGTGCACGTGAAATGAACTTGTTTATGGATAGGCAAGCTTCAAATCATTTTCGATAGAGAAGAACACCTCATTTGGCGTGTGATTGGAATGGCGTGAAGGCCCCGACTCGTTTTGGAGATTCTAGATAAGGAATATTTTTAGCCAGATACCTGGACAAGGCCGCTGCAATGTTCGGGTATGTAGGTAGATTGTTCGACGCTTCTGTGGGTGTACGCAGTTAATTACCGTCAGCAAAACACTACATGCCGACGCTGAGATTAATTTCGAAGCTCGGACGTGAGATAAGTAGTGGTCAGGGTGGCATTCGAGTGATACTGTAATCACTTCACGGCGTACCGTAGACTCATTAACGCCGGTCTACGCCCAGAGACCACGCCGCCCACTAGCGGGGTCTACACATGTCCACAATATTTAAATAGCCGGAGCCCCTGTCGACCGGCTTGAACCTTGTAAATGAGCACGAGTGACTTGTCTGACCTTCAAACTTTAGGACCCCAGAAATTTCTTTCCAATCACCTAGATCTATGGATCCATTTGTCGAGATGAACGGTCAAAAGGCCATCAATTTGTTCCAAACAACTCGCATGATTGCAATGCGTTTGCTCAGCCGAGTCAGCTGGGCAAATTCTAGGCCAACAAAGGAATCGCGATGGGTCACCTGGGTCCTCAGGCTAGGAATTCGATAGAAGCTTCCAGGGCTCATGTTCTTGATTTGGGTACGCGGCAATGTGCATTTCTCTCGCACAACACATCTCTTATAAATATCATTGAATTGGTTTCGTAAACATGATGAAGGGCCAGCCGGAACAAATCGATGAGATGAGATGTTTATGCCCTGGTTGAATTTTCAAAAATGGCAAAGATTTTGGATGTAAGTCCGAGAGCTAAGGAACAACGATAATCAGTCAACTGTCATGGTTTGTGCCGCGGGATTATAGATCAATATCGTTGCCACTCCACCGCGAGTCTCGCTGACTACGATAACGCAACCTATCCACGATGCTCTTTGCTGTCGAAGGCAAGACAACTTGTTTGGCAACTCATCGACAGAAGCTCTCCAGGCTGAGTTCAGTAATTCACTGTCAAGTTACTCAGTACTAAAATCGTCCAGCGTGCGCGATTTGTGATTGAATTGGAGGGCGGATTTTTTCTAAAGTCGGGATGCATCTATTAACTTTTGGCACAAGAAATGTAAAATCACACTTTACCAGCGTGCCTTCTAACACATTGTAGACGCCGGTTGAAAGCCCGCAATATTCAAAAGTAGCCGGTAGTGCTATCGATTGCTCCTGAAACATAGCAATGAATTGGGTTGGCAACACAATTCAGTCAGTCCACCAGTAATGAAGAGAAGGCACATACAAAAAAATTGACATTGAGTAATAAGCTAAGTCTCAAACTACTGTGTTCCGAAATTTCTTCAGATGAACCACGAGAAAGCCGAAGGAAGCCAGATAACTCCCGCCCCTACAGACCTAAAGTGGTTCTCGGAAGGTTGTGAACATGATCACAAAAGTTTCCTGATGTTGAGTGCGCATGAATGCCAATATGGTAGACGGATGCTTCGTGTCAAGAAGATTTTCGTTATCCGAGAAATCAAAGAGATCGAAAGAATGGCTCCAGACATTGCTGTATGACGTTACTCGACCGATGAGCTTGCGCAGAAGAAAGCACGAAGGATGACCGAGCTGAGGGCTTGACAGACCAGTAATTTAATTACACAGAATCCGGAACGAAACCGGTTACAGTGTGCAGTTCACAGCACATGAAAGACACCTTGAGGGGGAGGAGACAAAGATATAACTTGCATGTTGAATTTTTAGAAGGCAATCTATCTATGTGGTGACAAAAACAAAGCGCTGCGGAGATTGTTGGCACATTGTTCATGGTTGCAGAATTGATCATTGTTTGACGGGAGTTTGAACAGCCACCTTCATCTACCTACTTATGCCTCGCCGTTAACTCGAGTTACACCGCCATTGGCTTGTGTGTGCTCGTCTATACCACTTCCTCATTATATCCAGATCAATCTTGTTTTAATAGAAGAGTCGCTGTCGTCAATGAACTTATGGCACAGAATCTCGAGACGACTCATGGACAGCCTCGACGACCGTAACCCTGAGGAGCACTATCAACTTCTCGCGACGAGTTCTCTCTCCTCTCCTGCCGGTCATATCCAGCGCCGACGATACTCAAGATTTCAGAGATGCCTACGTCATCACACTCTCCGACGAATACTAGTCTTTGTTATTCTAATACCCATTTTTTTGCTTCTTGGTGTGTTATGGTCTGGCGTGCCTCCAAGTTTTGAAGACATACGGGAATTTGAAAGAAGTTTACCTCAACACCATGTTACCCAGTCGCATGCGGAGAGTAGAAAGTACATTCGATTTCCAGATCATTTGTGGGGGCATGGATTTAATAACGTTCTCCAAGAAGCGTACGTCATTTAATGCAGGTACCCTGATTAATGTTCACGCGAATGATACGCCAGGCTCCTCTTGCACTATCTGGCGGAGAAATCAGACCGTTCTTATGTCTTCGAAGACTACGTCTGGTCACATCTACCTTTCCGATACACGCTCTACGACTTTGCGTTACGCCCAGTAAGACTACCGATGAACGCATTTATATCTGGACCCACCGCGGGAAGGCTTGGACCATATAGTGCGACTGTGACCGCCGAATTCTGGGACATAGTTTGCCCACCCCATACGCGACGCGTCATCAGCTCGAGAGACTCCCCGAATGATGCGGATGGTAACGTAATCATCGACTGGTGGGTTGAACGCCTGAAGACCGTGCAAGATGATTGTCTGGAGATAGATTCGAAGGAAAAAGTCATCTTTGACCGTGCGTGAGTGCTAATTTTACTGTTCAAATGCTCAACTTGTTTGATTGTCATCATCCCTTCCTACTCATGCAGCTTCTTTGACAGTGATCGAATAATTTCATTATGGCCAGAATTTTCCCGTTCGCCAATCGTCACGAAGTATCTCTGGTCACCGCTCGTCTACTCCGCAGTACTACGCAATTTCCCAATACTCCAGCCTCAGTCGATTCCAGCATTGTACGATTTCTCCACGAACACTACACTCAAAGGCTTACTTGCTTTGCATCTTCGTCGAGGTGACTACAAGCGACATTGTTCACGCCTTGCGGGATGGAAATCTCATTATAACGGTTTGAACCGGCTTTCATCTCTTCCAGACAAGTTTGACTCGTCAGTATATGCCTACGACACTGACGAGTATAACGATTATTATATGGAACACTGCCTCCCGACGGTTGAGCAGCTTGTATCTCGGCTATCTGAAATAAGGAAGGAAAATCAGGGGCTGAAAAGAGTATATGTTTTGACCAATGCCTGGGGCTTTTGGTTGAAGAGATTGAAGGAAGCGCTATTGAACGATGGATGGGAGGATCTCAAAAGCACTCTTGATCTGTCACTAGACCTAAAACAAACTCAGGTCGCAGCGGCAGTGGACATGGCCATCGCTGAGAGGTCACAGGTATTTATTGGCAATGGTGTAAGCTATCTATCATTGGTACCTTATCGCAATTGTCTGACCTAGAATATTCTCAGTTCTCAAGCTTGACTTCGAATATAATCATGCTTCGGATGGTGAAAGGACTTGAAGTATCGTCGAACCGTTTCTTGTGACTATAGAACAGATGATCCCGTAGTACAGCTGCCGATTGCTTTCGTTTTGCTCTGTATTTATATGCAATATTTTCAGGATTAAATGGATTTAGAGGGGGTAATGTCCAGATCCGGAGCGCATATTAGAGATGGTAATTGTAAGCGATGACGTCGTTCTTTCCATGATTGTTTATAAGGGGTTCGAGCTGTTTCAAACAATCTCGCACCCGCGCTCTACATACACCGCACAGACCACGACACTTTGAGCCTACTTCTAGGAAATGCATCGCACTCTCCTTCGTCACCAGATGGCTGGTGGCGCCAACAAGTTCATGGGAGGCTTGGGAGGCATGGGGACAGACAGTGGACCCCGCGGCAATAAAAACGTGGTGAGCGTCCATTACCGTCACATTTCGATAGACTACCTTTTCACATTCATCACAGATGTTGGGTGTAGCCGCGCTCATCGGCATGACTGGTCTAGTCTATTGGCTGGGCTATCGCGACATAGACAAGCGACACAAGAATGATGGTAGGTGAGCTGTAGTACACACGGCACTGGGGTGCTCATAGGTCACCAAGGCCTAAGGAAAACATGATTGGGGAAATCATCCCTCAACTATAATGTCATTGCTGAACATGATTTAGTCCACAAATATCGAGTTCCGGTTGATGTAACCATCTTTTGATCTCGTATCAGATTTAACAAAATGATGTATTTGTATCTCTCGTATTCTTAATCGTCTTTGTGTTGCCACCTTGAGTGGCGTGAGCTAGTACTGAACATTATCCAATGATAGTGGTGTCTTGGTTTCTTGAAGATTATCTCAACGGCCAGGCGAATTGTCATCTTGAAACAGCTCTCCGTGGGTTCACAGCAGCATTCGAAGCTCAAACTGGAGGATGAAACCCATACGCTATTGCTACACACAGATACTACAGTAAGGGAGAGAGGGAGAGAATCGGAGGGAGAGACTACGGCGGTTAGACTACTAACAATGGTAATGGAAAAGTCTCAAAATTCATGAGTGAAATCAAGAAACAGAAATAGAGAACGACGGATAATCTACCGACAGTCCAGGGCCCATGATTGTCGGCCAATCACGCGGAACTTAGAAAAGGCCGGGGATGGTTCGAGAAACAAGACGAGAAGTACAGTCGAGGTCTAAATTCGACCCATCCATATTTGGAGCCGACGCTCCCAAATTGCACCACACCCATACGGCAAACATGAGGAACAGAGGCCCCCGGGAACCAGGTCGGGGTGTCAAGGGATAGATATCCTCGGATTTTTGATATGGGACGAACTTCTCCAAGAGGACATGTGAGATAGTCTGGAGCAAAACCACGATAACCTATGTATTCTAAACTAGAAGCTTAATCAACAAAATACCTTGTTTAATGTTGTGACCATTCTCACTGGGTACTGGAATCTGAATTGGTCTATATTGTTCATTCAACAGCATCCCGGAATAAGCTCATCTTCGAAAGATGTCATGGAGCTCCACTCGAAGGCTTTCCAATTGTCGAGACAGCCCTTAGGATTGATTTCCAATCTTGTCTCCTCGGATTGAGATGCTGATCTGGGATGGTTGTTCAGAACTCGGTGACCGTATACTATTAACCAGGGTGGTGGCGCCCGAAGGCGTTAAAAGGACAATTCGATCGACCCAGAAGCTTGCAAGGGTACTATCCGTCCGTGATATATTCGAGACAACCGTGTATAAAAAAGCCTTATAATAACCGTGTATGGCAAGATCCTGTTCCCCTTCCTCTTCATACAGTGACCATGATTTCTTCGGGGCCTGTCGCGAATGGGCCCATCATTGACATAGCTCTGGATTTCCAAGAGAGGGAGATGGGCCGAAGTAAAAAGAGGATCGGTTGTTGAGAAGAAAAAGATAGAATCGGAATTCCAGGAGGTGCACTCTGATACGGGAAGGACAGCACCTTGACAAAGGCGTTGCTTCATTTCATAAAATTGTGAAGCATGTCTGGTTACATATTTCCATTAGAGGAGGTCCCCCCCACGCGGGTGACAAGTGCCAAATGCCCGGTAACGTCATTTTCCATGGACCCGGCGTCGACGTACGTTTGCATAAGTACTAAGGTGACATGCTCGAGATACCAAGAATTCCCAGGTTATACAGAGAAGACTCCGCTAGAAGAGGATATCGAGATTCAGACTAAATGGACCTTGATATAGGGGCGGGCTGCCGACATATGCCCTCAAGATTCTAGGAGTACCGGTTTGAAAACCGAGTTGAGGGCCGATGACAGAGCTGAGATGGTCCTGTCTGCGTTGATTGAGGTTTTGAGATGAAGATGGAAAAATCACTTCCGTTGCCGATTACGTCGGCGTTTTGTGAGCCCCGGGAAATATCATACGACCAGCATCAGGTTGAATTCCTTGCACAATTATTATACAAACTCTTGAGGGTTGTCCAGATTTCATAAGACTTGAATAGCACGCCTAACCCGGAAATTTATAGAAGCCGCACCAATCCAAGCGCTAGAGTTCGACAATCTTTTCCAAAAGGCTGATGATTCGTCATGGAACTACTGTTCGACCACTTCGTCAGGAGACTCTTGCTTTTCGGGGTTCTCAGAAGCGGGCTTGGAGCGGATCACTCAGTGAGGAATGCTTGGATACTGATAGGTTTATGACTCCACAGGAGTCCCTTGAGAGAAAGGAGGGACGGAACAATAGGGAAGTCTACGAGTTGCGCAATGCGAGATGAGGTGAGGACCCACGACGGAGATGACACGAAGAAAGGGGTAGACAGAGTTGGGGTATTAGAAGAGTGGAAAAGGATTTTATAACTTTTTGAAGAGTCGAGGATTCTAAGACTTGACTGCTATGACTCCAGCAAGCTCCGCCAGGATAGTCGCGTATCTCAGCATCGAGTTCGATCCTCCGCCCAGAATGCCTGGCAGTATCCTGACGCGCTACCCACCTTCGGGACGATACTGCGAATGTCATGATTACGAATGAGTCAATAAGTCCCATGAACAACCTAGTTTCTGGATACTGGTTGCTGAGCGGGAAGAGAACAGGGATGCTATAGAGGTGAATCATCACCTCTTTTCTATCGACGACCACGGTCCAAAGGAAACGAGTTCAATCCATTAGGGCGGAGATTAGATAATAGTCGTCAAGGCATCTATCGCACATTGTTCTCCAGCCTTTGCCGCAGGCCCTTCACCACAATTTCTCGCTTTTCTTGTATTGGATCGACCACACATCGTCACGTTCGTGATTGAGGAACTTTTCGTGCGTTTTTTTCCCGTGTAATTTGTGTAATTTGTGTAATCTGGTATTTTGTTTCTATCGGTGCCCATTAAATCTTGAAAAGATGAAAAAAGCACTCGTCGCTGATGCTCTTCACTCCATTTTCAAGCCCTGGAATATGTCCAAGGGGCCACACACAAATCCTTTGAGACAACATGTGCTATATTAAGTAGCCGTTAACGGTGTATTAGATCGCGAAATTATTTCCTTCTCTAGGCCAAAACACACTTCGGTGTTTTTTAGTAGCGTTAGACCTGAGTTGAGTTGAGTTGACGGCGAGGATAAGGATAGGGTAGATAATATGTAAGAAGCCAAAGCTCCTGTATAGTAATGAAAATTACAGAGATTGTCTAAGTCAATCTTTATGCATACCTTCTGGGGATTGGAGAGTCAGCACATGTGTCCTCAATACAAGAGTTCGTTGGTAACAGGACATAGAACAGCTGAGAAATGGTGACAGAGCGTAGTGCATGACTCAGATACGGCAAGTATGTCAAAACGCTCGCGCAAAAGTGTGCGAGGACCTCAATCATCCCGAGAGAATTGTGGTGCGCACATAAGGTAGTAGATATACGCAAATGCTCTCCTAAAACATTTTCCGGTCAACCATGAGCGCAGCTGTTGTCGATACAAGACACAGACGTACCTACGGGAAGGGATCAATGAGTCCAGAAGAGCAGAACGTGCGGAGGAATAAGGAAGAGGGTTCAGAAAGAATAGAATTAGGCAATGTTCATCCTTCCGAATTAGATGCAACGTAATTCTCTCTACGGCGTCTCAATCATCCTCCTCTTCCCTCGCATCGTCTACCTCGATCGACCGTGCCTCCAACTTTCGCGCCTCCAACTTCTTCTCATACCGTCTCAGCAACAACCTCTCGACCCAACCCCCCCTCGGAAACGCCTTCTCCCATTGATTATGCAGATGCACGCCAAAGACCTTCCCAAGAACCTCATCCAACCCTCCGCCTTCCTCCAGACTCAGACCCATAGTCCACATCCCCGACCGATGGTCCGGCTTGAACGGGTCAGGTAGGCGATTGTCCAGTCTGCACGAGCGCCCTTCGGAGAGGCAGAATGGGAGGATCTTGAAGGGGGGTATGCGGGATGCGACGAGGCGGCGCCAGAGTTTGAGGTAGAGGAGAGAACCCCAGTCCGTTGAGTGGATGCGTGGGGGAGGGGAGGTGGCGATTATATGGAAAGCTTCGCAAAGGTAGGGGGAGTGTTTACGGAAGCGCATGAGGGCACCGTTGAGAGGCTGGTAGGGTTTTTCTGAAAGTACATGGATTGATCTTTCGAAACAAAGAAAGAATTGGGTTTGTGCTCACCATAACAATCCCACTGGGTTACGAATTCATGCTCGAGGAGAGGCGTGAGGTCCCGTGTGAGGAGAGAATCCATGTCGATCCAAACACCTCCATAATTCCACAGAAGCAATAACCGCAATAAATCTCCATCCAACCATGCCCTCTTATCCTTGAGTTTCAGCAGCTCGCTCCCATCAAGCTCCGTCGACCTCGCCAGCGCAGCCATATCCACTACCCTCAACGCAAATGCATCCGGATACCTATCCACATAGTCCCTCAAAATCTCATTGTCCGACAGATCCCCATTCGACCACACAATCAACCTCGACCCCCCAATATCTTGTGTTGCAAAGAAACTTTTGATCATCCACTCCTGCCTTGGGCCAAACGGAACGAGGTCCGTGCGCCAATATGTGTGGAACTGTGTCCGCGCATCGGGGTGCATCCATCCGTGTGACCGCATGTCGTCTCGATGCATCTGGATCGTGCCAGCAAAGTAATAGCAATCCAGCCCGCGCTTGAGGGGAAGCCCGGCCTGTATCTCGTTCCGCCGTCGTCCGTAGACGGCTTCAGACATGTTGTAATGCGGTGACACGCGTAAGGGGCTGAAACACCCCGAGAGAGGCTCGATAGAGTCTATTTCGCGCTGTATCCAAGAGCGAGAGTACAACTGGATTTCTATGTGGGGTTCGTAGAGGTAGAACCCTAGAAGGAGAAGGATGAGCGCTAGAGGAAATGTACATGTGAGAAATCGGCGGACGGTGCGATGGCGAGGAAGGGGAATGAGTGAAAGAGGCCATGGCCACCACCATGTACGGCGAGCTCCTCGTGAGCGATAGGTGGGGTTCGGAGGAGGAAGATAGGGAGTATAGTCTAGTTCAGAGTTGGCGACGGGGTATTGAGGCGGGGAAGAGTCGTGATGCAAGTCTTGACGATGTGTAATGGCAGAACGCAAACGTGGTGCAGAGTCCTGGTAGGCGTAGTTTGGCGGTTTGTGGCGTTGTTCGCCCCCTCCCGCCATGAAATACGTTTCAGCAGTCGATATTGGTGTTATGAGCAGCCAACCCACCAGATTTTTGGTGAGCGGCGTCGGAAGAAGTTATAATTAGGCAGGATCAATTTTTTGTCTTCAGGATAGGAATATCGCTGTTGATTCGTCAACATTGAACTACATCAACGATATCTACTGCGAGACTGTTTCCTACTCCTACCGAGCGGCAACACGGTCAACATATTCCAACTACCAACTCTAAGTATATAACAAAAAAGCATCTCGAACATCGGCGTAAAGAAAGATCTAAGTATCGTACCCGCTTTTAAATGATCAACCGTAACATAAGATAGACAGACAGACAGACAGACACTGCGAGGCCCTAAAAGACCCTGCGGCGAGCGGCGACAAATGATATAAAATAGACGAAAGACAAGCTGGAAACCCGGGTTGTATGGCATTCGTTCAATTGGTACAAGATTAGAGTCAGCGCTGGAGACTTGAATGCTAAGTCGAGATGCGAAGAAAAGATGCCGATGGACGTAGATGCTTCAATAGGTCGAACTCATAATTGGTCGTTGGTTTTCGAAAGATCGTGCCGTGCCCCATCCCTCACTCCTATCTCCTTCTCTCCGACATCGCACATCACCTGTATCCTTCATCGAGCAACAGAGCTAGGAACAGCACCGCGGTATCCGCCCCTCGCTGCCGGTGCACCATTCTGACGAGTGACCGGTGCCTGCTGGCCATTGGCCTGTTGACCCTGGGGCTGTTGATGCGGCCTCTGCGGTCCAACCACTGGCTGTCTCTGCTGTTGCTGCTGTTGCTGCTGCACCTGTGACTTCTGTGCAGGCGGTTCATCCGCCGCGGCGGGTGCCACATACAGCCCTTTATCAATGTTCTGCGGGATGGGCTGAATCTCCGTCCCAAGCTCCTGCTCAATTCTATACAGATTAAATCGATCCTCGTACGTGACAAGATTAATCGCCAGTCCGAGGTGTCCGAACCGTCCAGAGCGGCCAATACGGTGAAGGTAGGTCTCGCTGTTCTTGGGGAAATCAAAATTGATGACGACATTGACGGCTTGGATGTCGATACCGCGCGTGAGGAGATCAGAGCAGACGAGATTGCGGCAGACGCCATTGCGAAAGTCATGGAAGACACGGTTTCGGTTTGATTGCACCATCTTAGCATGTGAGTAGAAGCAGGAATAACCGAGCTCTGTGATTTTTTTGGCGAGGAGCTCGACACGGTTGGTAGAGTTACAGAAGATGATGGATTGGTTGATTTGTAACTGTGAGCGAAGGACGTCAGATAGAAATAGGGAAGACAGCTAGGGACACGCACCTTAGAGAAGAGGGTATTGAGACAATGGACCTTTTGCTTTTCTTCGACGTATGCATAATATTGAGTGACACCACGCAGAGTAAGCTCGTCCATGAGATTGATTTCATGGGGCTTCTTCATGTGTTTGTCCTGCGGAATCAAAGAGTAAACGGCGATCTCAAGAAGAAATACAGTACACGTACCTTGAAATCTTTCACGATAAGAGGGAAAGTTGCACTGAAAAGCATAACCTGGCGCTGTTCAGGGAGGTAGGAGAGTAGCTGCTCCATAACAGGAGAGAACTCCGGAGAAAGCAATTTATCCGCTTCGTCCATGACGAAAACAGGGCACTCGCTAAGATCAGCGACGTTCTTGCTCGCAAGATCGAGGATACGTCCAGGCGTGCCAACAAGGACATGTACCGTATCCGACAGGCGTAAAATATCATCTTTAAGCGTCGTTCCACCCGTCGTAACCATAACCTGCAAATTCATATGTTTTCCCAGTGTTTTACACACCTGGGATGTCTGTAGCGCGAGCTCTCGCGTCGGAACGAGGAGCAAAGCCTGGATCTTGTTCTTGGTGATGTCGACCTGCTGGAGGGAGGGTATGACGAACGCTGCTGTTTTTCCGGTGCCATTCTTGGCGCGGGCGAGGATGTCACGCTTCGTAAGCGCGATAGGTATGGCTTCTTCTTGGATGGGCGAGGGTTTTTCAAATCCGGCTTCAAAGATCCCCATGAGGAGTTCCCGCCGAAGGAACATGTCCTCGAACTCAAGCCCCTTTGTTGCGGTGACGTCTTCAGTTTGGGGTCGCATGTCTTTTGGAGGGGCGCGCAAACCACTTTTCCAGAATTCGTTGCGAGAGGGTCTGTTGGGAAAATTAGGACATGAAATGGGAGGGAGTTGGAGATAAAAAGCGGACGTTGATGATGTTGAGGGCACTGCTTGAGACATGATAATTGGCGAGGAGATTTGGCGGTTCGATTATCGATTTTCCTGCGTTGAAATCAAGTGCAAGTTCAACAGACTCAAGATGAGACTGAGATTGATTTGTTTATTGGTGTCTTTATGTCAAATTTCGGGAATTTGGGTGGTTATGTCGTTTTCTGCGCCTGGCAGTGTTGGCTTGTGCAGAAAAGGCGGGAGAGGGGTAATTTGTTGTGTTGGGAATGTGGTGGAGGTTGCAAGGGTGTGGTGGTCAGATATGTATAGCAAAAATGCGTGGCCCAGGGTTTAATGAGTTGTTCACACGGTCTGTTCCCAGTGTCCATCACCAACAAAAACTCCAGTAATCGAATATAATAGCCTCTTTGTTTTCGTATTGTCCTCTAGACCCGTTTGCACCAGCCTTTCTTGCCGCTCTCAAACGCTAAATGAAAAAGGTGGCCACTGCTAAAGAAAGATGATGGTCTTTTTTCTGCCTTTATCAGTTGCAGTTGAGACTTCTGTACGTTGAAAACGACGATTCGTAGTCAAGATTCTGCTCACCTCGACAACCAGCTGTTAGACCAGGAACAGGAAAAAGTCCGGAAAGCGTGGAATGAAAGAAACAGCTATCGGCGTCCTCAACAGAGAGCAAGGGGTGTCGTAAGATTACGGTAATCGAATTACCCCACTTTTTGAGTGGCACTTGCGCTGTGGTCGCGTAGTCTGCTCTGCATATGCGCTGCGTCGTGTCTGAGAATACCAACGAATGATGACTCGAAACTCATGTTGCTACCACTGACTTCTTTACTACTTAGGCTCAGGTAGGAATGATGATGCTTCAATCTCGATGCCGCACTACGTGCCACTTCCGCACCCTGTCTTTTCATGAGGAACATTGTTGATGGGTATGACGAAGTCGACTGACAGCTCAAATAAGTGGAAATTGTATGTTTGATCTCGTGAGATTTATTTTTTTGACTGACAGTGTTATTGTACAGAAATCGGATGACGCACAATTTCCCACCTGGAGTCTTCGCCAGGAATGTCACGCTCCGTGGTCGTTATCGCAATTGCGTCTGTCTTCGACTGTGGCATTGAGGTTCATGAGTTTCACGACCGTGACTGCTGCGAATTTGAGTCTATGTCCTTGCCATTGACCGACGTCCTTGTATCGATCTGCTCGCCAGACTGAATTTCACTCGTGACGAATATTGATTAACCATACTCATGTACTTGACACTTGCCTTTTTCCAACGCGTACTCTTGCAAGTTACTTTTTAGTAGCACCCGTCACGTGCAGGAATCTATATGTCGACGGCTCGGTGGTCCGTTTGGCTCGTGTAGCGGCAACAATCGACACCCTTGTCAATACACTAGTATCCATCAGGCTGACAATCGGGTGGTGGCCGGCGCTGGTAATGCTCAATGCCCGTGAAGCCGGAGCTACAGCGTTAGGGATATAGTAAGTGTTTGAGGTCAAGAGCGACACTGGTACATGGGTTGTTTTTATTTCGAAAACTTAGTATCGACCCGGATATACAGCTCTCCGATGCGTTATGGCAGAGTCGCAATTCGTGGATGCTGAGTTGGTGATGTAATCGACGGACTTTCACCAAGACTTGTCTTGAAAAGGCACATAAATATGTAGCGAGGGTTGGTAACCTGTTCTGCTGAATCTTCGGAGATTGATCATCGACTAGTGCTCTGTGGGTCAGCCCTGACTGAACTTTAATGTATTTTTGACGTGGGTGCAGATTCTAAGGAGGTAAAGAGCGCGATGAGAACGGATGGCCGTTTTCCATCTGGCTAATCATGGTGAAGACACCCTTGAGACATGTGCCACGATCAATACGTATCATGATAATCAGACATCATCATAGCCTTGGTACAAAATCATCAAGAGACATGTCATTAATGGAATCTTTGGTACCATTGAAGTTATCTGTAACTGCCATACTGATGAGCGACTACCGTGTTGTGAAACTGTCTGGAAAATTGGAATGCCAAGTTCATGATGTCTTTGAGGTCCACTGGTCGTTCTTGTTGCCAGTATTGTGAATTGGACATGAAATCTCGATTTCTGAACACTCCCGACTAGTCATGATGGACGCACTGTCGTCGATAGAGCGAATCTTCCATCTTGCCGACTAACCCTCATTTGGGTAGTTAAGAGGTAGTTATCTACTCCCCGAAACTAATTCTTTGCTTGCCGGTCGGAATCGACCGAGTCGAATAAAGCACAATTAACGCCGCAAAATCTTCTCAACACTGTGTCATGAACTTTGGGGATGATGTGGATGTGGATTGTCTGAATGAGGGTTCTCCGCGATTCAAGATTCTGATGGCAATCTGACATTTGACATTGATGTAACCACGATGGTTTGAATCAAAAAAATTTCTATAATATCTGTACTGCCTCTACAAAATATTGGGAGCTAAGGATGTACATGATTGTAGCAATCCGAGCGTTTCCTATATCTTTCGATTTTCCCTTCCCTCGTTGTGGACCTTCTCACCACTTCGAAAAGTAAGATATGGTTTGCGCCAGGTCCGCCATAACTCCTAAGCTAGTGGCGTATCCGGTTCAACCAGGAATTCATCACGATTGAGATAAGAGCTTGTCAATGAACAGAAGAGTCGTCCGAGCAAGTTCAAATGCTAAAATTTATTGATCTGCTTTTACAAGTCAAGGTCAGGAACATCAAACTTCTACGACTCCATCATTTTCTCAGGGAGAATGGAAGAGTGAACTTTATGCAAATATATAAATGGAAGCGTGGACGCAAATGTTTCTTTTTGATAGCAGTTTGTGTTTTTATCTTTGGCTTGAGGTTAAAATACCTGATATCCTTAAGGATGTCCATATATGGTCAAGCTCATGCGAAATTCTTATCTTTCAAGGACAGGAGTCCTCAGAAGACAGATGCTTCTATGAGTGTATTGCTTGGATTTACTGAAACAGTTCCAGACTCTGCGTAATGAGGGGGTAGGGTTGGAGCTGGAGGACACAACTGCCGAGCCCTTGCCGCGCTATCAATTTGTCAGCGAGGTGAGAACGTGTGCAATCCGATCCTGAATTCATGACTTCTAGCCTTGTGCTGACACGAGCTCTTATTACGAATATGCCAAGTACAAGAACTTGACACGAAGTCCACCGGAGTTGGGTTTTGCACAGTTGGTACAGAATGGCAGGAGAGAGAAAGAGAGAGCGAGAGAGCGAGAGAACCATGAGCAAGGCAGATCTCGCCATCCATCAGATTTGTCGGCGCCGGCAGACGAGCACGGGTTTGGATGTTTTATTGTAGGGTTCTATGTAATCCTTTGTCCATGTTGGTCTGGAGATTAAGGTATGATGAACGTCTTGTTGAGGATAAAGCAAAACCTTTCAAGAAATCAAAGGCTCTCGACAATTTGACGAAACGGGGCGGTGTGCCTTTGTTCAGGAATTGAAGACCAAAAACATGTGGTGAGATTGATGATCTATGTTTTCTGATGGGAAACCATCCAGAATATTGATTTCTGGTCCCTCACTATTGCACAATATCCTCGAGTCCTGCCAGCTTTTCGCTTTTCGACGTCTCAACTATAACTGGTCCATCCTTCGCGTACGCGTATCTCACTCGTGCTCCGGCGATCATTATCTGCTCTTAGCGCACTGCCCATCTCTAGAGTTCATTCAAGGCAGTCCCCTTGCCTCCTGATCTAGTTTGATCAAACGGTCTTTGGAACAGGGATATCCGGTATCTGATCTTTCCTGACACACATTCCTTTCACATTCACGCTCTTTACTTCCGTTTAAAAACAACCTTTTACCACCTTTGACTTCCCGCAGTGTTCACCCACCTTCAACATGAGAGACAATGGCCCCCCTACGCCTGTCTTCGAGACTGGCATGAAGAACCTACCTCTTTTGGAAACCTCAAGGCATCGTATTGGCTATAAGGCGTGGGGGATAGTTATACTCGTCCCACTAGTCCTCACCCTCATTACGGTCTCTGCACGATATCTACATCCGTCCGCGTTCGGTATACTCACGTCGATGTCCGACAGCTTAATATGGCGTGTAAAATCTTCCAAGGGGCATCCTCGTGAGGGAGATAAGCAGCCAGAACGACGGCAAGTGTCTATTCCCCCTTTTACCACGAGTTCATCCGCCATGTCCCCTACTTCCATTGTCTCGACCCTGACCGCAACTACTTCCGTGTCCACAACGACGGCTGCCAACACCCCAGTCCCAACGATACCTTCCTCCCCCCCAATTCTTCCGACGCCCTTCCCTCAACCGTTTGATTCGGGAGATCTGACAAGTAATTTCTCAAGTACAAGTTGCAAGAACTTTATGACCAACATGACCAATGTGCTTCCCTTCCGGTCATGTCGTCCATTGTCACTACTAATAAATCGTTCTAACACTTTCATCGATGTGTGTCGCATTTACTCTTGACTCTTCTTTATGCTATATCGTCCAACAGGCTCAAAGCAATCTTACCCTCATGAACTCGATCATTTGGGGTACTTGCAATACAGATATCGCTCAAGATCAGTGCATTGCCAACATGGGATGGTTCTCTGATGCACTTCAGACGGCCTGTGTTCAGGATTTGCAGGATAAAAATCAGATAGCGGGTTCAACACTTCGTGGTATGATCAGAGCAGGTGATGCATGGGATCATTTTAATTTATGATGCAGATCTACAAGCATATGCTCTCATGCGTCGCGCTGGGTGTGCCACAAATCCTGTTTCTAATTCTTACTGCTACCTAGAGGCGGCTGTGGGGCATACAGACCTCTATTTCTACATCCTTCCTCTTGGACTGCCAGTTCCAAACGGGACGAAACTGTTGTGCACGGAATGCACGCATACTTTGATGTCAACCTACTTCTCTGCACTATCGAACTCCAGTGAGGCTTCTGAGTTGACTGGATTGCAACAAACATATGGGAATGCAGCCAATATGGCTGTAGCACAATGTGGAAACAGTTATGCGGACACGACTGTCGTGAGTGCGGCCCCGGCGGCATTACTGACAGGCCGGTGGACGGGACTCACCGTGTTACTTGGTGCGATGCTTGAAATGCTTGCATGATATTTTGATTGCTTCTATCTGTTTTTTTTTTATCTGGCGGGTATCGCCTTTGATTATTTATACTTCTACCTCTTTTCAGTTTTTGGGATTTTCTATTGGTTTTTCTCGGTTTTTTGGGAGAGGGACAAATACCAGTTTTTTTAGTCGTTCTAGACGGTCTGCCGGAATTATACCATTATGTCACATTCTATCCCACTGTATCTCGGATACATTCCCCTATCTCGAATCTGTAACTCCATCATTGAAGCTGCTTTGAAAAAGTTGATACTAAAAACATTGACATTGTTCACTTGTTTTTTATGTTTTTAACATTTCTCACAACTTAGAGCCGCAAATACATCATGTAATTTATGTAGAAGAATTTGACAAGTCAACTCACAAAAATTATTGGTGCTCTCTTTACAATCTGGCTTTGTCTCAAACCTAAGCTATGTGCTACCCAATCAAAGAGCCAAACAGTATGAAAAGGAAAGATTGGATTCAGCATATGAAAGTGTTTTATGGACTAATGTAAGTTGTTTGTCTAAATAGGTTTAGTGATTAAGATCTTAAGAAATTATAATTTAGCATCTTTAGTTTTAATTTGGTAAAGCATTAGCATGAGATGTTCTTTAGCCTGTATTATCTGGCAATGAAATCAGAGAGATCACACCATCAGCTCACTCCTTGACTGAGAAGCTATTGGGTTATAAACTATATAAGACCATGTACCAATATAGAAAACTTGCATTAGAAGGCATTTCAAATGAAGAGGAACTGGTAACCATCCTAGAAAACTAGTGTCTGAAAGAAGAATGTGATGGAAGAAAGGACAAGTGATAGGAATCACTAAAGCTAGCTTGAGTCACTAGTTGCTAATGAGGAGTTGCTTAGATAGGGGGGGATGAAAGGGGCAAGAGTGAAGACAGAAGTGTTGCTAGTAGGTGTTGCTGTAAGATTGTCAGGTCAATCTCAAGACAAAGAAGAACTTGAAAGTAAAGAAGGTTGTGCCACTAATCATGTGATGCAACCTCAAAACTCAGAAATCACCTTTGTTGCACTTCAACTAGACTACTGTGCAACAAAGGTGAGTAAACACTTATATTAGATCATAACTTGAACTAAACTACCATGTAACAAAGATACTATTGTCCTATCTGTTTGATTCTCAGTAAGGTTGTCTACTGCAGCCTTCCACTTTTTTTTTGACACTGACAATTGATCAGAAAAAATTTTTTTCATACTGCCCTGACTTAGACCTTCTATTCCCATACCACTGCTAACTTAGTAGGAGGCTAGAAGATAGAACCACAACACTGAAATTTCACCAGCAACATACAGAACCCTTAGACAGACATCCACTTCAAGTAGAACATCATTAATATCTATAGAAAAGCTCTTCCAGACACCCCCACTTGTTACCCCTCACCAAACTCTTGACCACTGACAAAAATTCCAGAGACTTGGATGAGGAGACTTACCCTTATCTCACAATCCTGATTAAAAACCTGAGCTCATTGTCATCAATGAGCATCTTTCACTATCAACACTGTTCAATGCCAAAAATACCACTGATGTCATCTGACAATGTTGATAACTGGCCTCTAGCCAAGATCAAGGTGATAAGATTAAAGGACTGCCCCATATTGATCCTGAGCTGGGTCAATGTGGAAAAGTTTCAGGAATGGTCCAATGCCATTGATACTTGAAGCATTTAGAGAAGAAGCCCTTGGAGACAGTGTGCTACATGACAGACAGGATGCTGAAACTACATTTTGTCAAGTAGTATCATGTGAATCAGTCCAAAATTAACTTCCTATCCCTTGACAATTATCTCACAAAGTTTACAAAATACACTCTGCTCTACAAATGGAAAATAGAGACCAAAACACCATTCTCTCAGCCAAATAAGGCAGCAAACACTTTATAGACTAGTACATCAAGCTTAAAAACCTCAATGTGCTACTCACTTACACTAAGTCAACCTGTGTATTCTTAGACATAGCCATCTAAGCCCAGCTTAAAGCCAATATGGACACTAGCCTCTGAGTTAAGCCTGATAATACAAGCTTCATTGCTATGAGTTTTCTGAAGTAGATTAGAGACAAAGACAAGTTTGCTAAGGCTTGTTGCTAAGCCATTAACAATGATAAGGATGATTAACAATGAGCTCTTGTTAAGTTCTAAGAACCTGTAAGCTCACCTTTAAGAATAAAAACCCACTAGTTAATGACTAAAAAAAAGGAATGTACAAGTGTTTTGGGGATGGAGGTTGTTAAAGTCTGTAGAGGTGTTTCATGGACTGAGACAACTATGTTGGAGAATTGAGAGAGAAAAGAGAAAAGAGTAAATTGAATAGAGAGAGAGACAAGATAGAGTAGAGAGAAAAAACATAGACAAAAGTATGCAATATCAAGACTAGGGACTGACTATGGAGGCCCAGAGCTATATACTTGAGTTTTTGGGAGGAGCTAGATGAGGAAGGGGGTCTTCAGGGGGACAGTACCTGTCTGGGACTTGGCCTCTATAGTAGTAAGCCTGGGTGTTGTCTGAAGCAGGCCTCATGGTGGGATTTGCAGGCCTAGAATTGTGTTGAAGTGAGGGCAGGCTCTAAGGGGTGTCAGGACTCAGGAAATTGTGAACCAGTAATCTAGTGATATGCCAAGTGTATCTGGGAGGTTGTTGGAGCTTGGGAATGTGTGGTCTAGTGACCTGGTGATGTGGTGGGTCATAGTAGGGCTTAGGTAGAGGGCAAGGGTTTTGAGGTTGGGCAAGGGATAGTCTTAGGATGGTGAGGTCATAGAGAGGTTTGGCAGGGATAAATTAGTAGGGTTCTGACATTATCCCCCCTACAAGCATTAAGACCCTCAAGATGCAGTTGGTGTTATTAGTCCCCAGGGTGCTGATGTGCTCTTATGCTGCTTAGCTGCCATATAGAAAACCAAAAAAAGTCTTAGAGTGCACTGGCAACCAGATAGGGTAGCTGGCAGTAGGATATATATGAGGGCAAGTTGGTAATCATCCCAGAAAATGAGAGTAGTATAGAGTAGGGTGTAAAAGG
>JABCKS010000147.1:0-12712 GCA_018851325.1 Termitomyces sp. DKA19
TCAATATAATGTGATGACTATTTCATGGGAATTTCCTCTTATGGTCATTGCTTGCATAATTCTGACTAAGGCTGACTAAGAACCTTCCTTTTATAGTAACTACTTCAGAGTTGGCTTATTTTTAGAGTGAAAATCAGCGGAAAAATTGTAATATAAATGGTAAACACCTTTAATACACTTAGAAATATTGTTTTAATATTATAAGTCATTTTTAAGCTATTAAAACCCTTGAAAAAATTGTTTTTAAAGCAAAAATATATATATTAGTGTATTTATTGATTCTTTAACATTGAATTTAACTTATATAAATGAAATTTTGACATCTCTATGCTAAAGCCATTGAATTGTAAAACTTGCAGCTCTAACTGAGTACAATGAGGTTAGAGCCAGGATTAAGCATTGACTTTTGAAACTCAAGGCTCTAACTGAGTACAGCAAGGTTAGAGCCAGGATTAAGCATTAAGTTTTGAAACTTAAGGCTTTAACTGAGTGCAGCAAGGTTAGAGTCAGGATTAAGCATTGAGTTTTGAAACTTAAGGCTCTAACTGAGTGCAGCAAGGTTAGAGCTGGGATTAAGCATTGAGTTGGATATTGAAAACCTAACTGAGCATAGCATAGCAAAGTTAGGTCTGGGTCTAAGTAAAAACTATAGGCCTATGCCAAAGGCATGGACCATAGCTTATCCAACTCAATGCTTAGTCCTAGCTCTAACCTTGTTGTACTTAGTTACAGCCTTAAGTTCTAAAACTCAATGCTTAGTTCCTTCAGTATAACAATAGCTCAAATTTGTTAAAAAAACTGGGTTCAATGTTGAACAATCAATAAATAGCCTAATATATACACTTTTACTTTTATAATATTGAATTAATAGCCCAGAGTGTCTAAAAGATGTTTACCATATTTATTCCAATTTTTTTATGTATTTTTACTTGTGAAAATGAGCCAACTTCAAGGTAATTACTCTGGAAGAAAGTTTCTTATGTCATGCTTTGTCATTGCTTGCTGAAGCATGACACAAAACAGACAACTTTCCCATTCCTATAAAAAGGTCATTGCATTCTATATAGATAGGGGACCTGGAGATAGGATATTCTTAGTCTGAATAATAGCATTGCTTCCAGGCTTCTTCACTAGTATAACTTGCTTGTAAATGAGCCAACTCTGAAGTAATTACCCTAAAAGGAAGGTTCTTATATCATGCTTTGTTATTACTTATTAAAGCATAACCCAAAGCAAACAACTTTCCCATTTCCATAAAATGGTTATTGTGTTATATAGAGTGATAGGGGACCTGGAGATAGAATATTTTTAGTCTGAATAATAGTATTGTTTTCAGGTTTCTTCACTAGCATAACTTTGAGCTCCCATACAGAACCTCTATATAGAACTATATTTAAAAGACTTACTAGAAACTCCAAATGTAGGATAGAATGCTCCAATGCCTATTAGCACTGGTCTATTTTCCACTAGAGTGGAGCATGTAATAGAGACTGAGAGTGATCTATTCTCAGCTTCTATAGTATGCTCTGTACTTCCCTGGAGGAGGCTTATGGCAGCTCTAACTATTGATACACCCTCAACATCTGTGGAGTTTGGAAATCTGCCTTAGATAGGAAAAAACCCTCTTCTCTAGTAAAAGGAGTATATAGTAGACTACTTTTAACAGTACAATGTAATTCTAAGAGAACTCTGACTTGTAAAAGTAAAGTTCTCCTGATGGACCCAGAATCTCCTTAAGAAATTAGGGCAACTTACCTTGGAAACTACTGCTAATGTTTGGGCAAACCACCTAGTAATGTTCTTTGAGCTTTATAAACAGGAAAACCTACCAGCATAAACTCTTAACTTTTTCTAGAATAATACTTCCATATAGAATAAGTTATATAAACTGGTTGGAAAAGTCTATATATCACTTTCACTAGGAAGTTTTGAGAATCCTTCTAACTCCACCTACCCTTTCCACCTCCAATAAAAAAAGACCTTGCACTCTACCAACTTGCCAATGTCTAAAATGCTGACACTCAGCACCAGATTCAAAATCTCAACCCCTCTGGTAGGCTATTTAACCAACCCTCTGCCAGGATGATAGAGCTATTAGCTTGAACCTGTTCTAACTTGGTTTCTAATGCTGGGACCTTCCATACATGATATTGGGCTAACTAGAAAACTATTGTCACTAAAACATAACAGGCCAAGCCTCTGCCAGCCATGAAGAATGACAATGAAACTTGATCCAAGCACACCTTCAGCTATATCAATGAGGAGCCCCATGCAATGTCAATACCTAGTACTTTGCCACCTAGAGCAAGGTGAGATAGTGATAAATACTATTTATAAGCATAGAATTCAAAAAGGAAAGATAGTCACTACTAAAGATGGCATCTGCTAAAGTGTTAATAATGTAGGTGTTAGTATGGTTACCCAGGGTTGAAAATATATATATGTGATGTCAAAAATATATATAGCAAGTGTCAAAAAAAAGGGGAGCATACTGAACATCCATATCCAAAGTATAGATGCTAGTCAGACATGCTGGTAAGTGAGACAAAAAGAATGAAAGATAGGAGGGGGTTATATGTCCTTCAGTAATTGTGTCCAGAAGAGAAGTACTGGTATTGCTGAGTATTTTTACTAGCAATTGTCACTAAGGTAAGATCTTGACCATGTCCTTCTAAACCCAAGGGCTAGGCTCCACATGACAATGCTCATAATCTGGAGGTCTTGTGCTCACTAAAGTCCTCATATAAATGGCTACATCATTCTAGACCCAGGGGCCAGACCACATGTAACAAGTCATATAAACTTATGCATGACCTTACAAAATGAGAATTGAGAAAATACCAACAAATACCAAGTCCCATGCTGTGGCCAAGTCAGGTGCTACATAAGATAAAATAGTCCGAGATGTCAGTAACAGTGCTCAGCCATGAATGGGTCTTATCACTATACAGATACTAGTGGCATTCAAGGCCTTAGTAGTCATTTTGAATTGGAGTGGTTTGCTGCATGCTGCCTTCATTGCTTATGTCATAAGTATGTACAAGTCAAAGAGATGTTTGCTGTAATATATGCAGTTCTCTGTTGAAGAGAACATTTCAGAGAATCTCACACCACATTCTACATTGACAATAAAGCCATTGCACCAAGACATTCAACATAACCCATCACCATACTTAAGGCCCTCTTTGTGGAGCTTCCTCAGGAAGGCAATACCCCTCTATTTGTACAACCTGATGGGAGGATCCTCTCCTACTCTTACTTTGTCTGCACCATCCATAATGCACTGTCTCAAGGTGATATAGCAACTCATATAAACTCTATATAGAGAATGACCTGCTCTGGACCTCCACCTCTCTTTCCCTCTTCATATGGCCCACACTCACCTCATTCCTTTCAAACCTCCAGTTCTGTGGAACTTGACAGCCTTGGTTTAAGCTCCAGCCCCCTCTCTTAGGAGGGGAAACTGACACTTAAGAACTTTCTGGGACTCAGGAAATATATTTCCTTCTCAAGTGCTCAGGATGACCTCATTGAGTCCTATCTTTTCATCCCATTACTCTGATTCAGTCTCCCTATTACTCATTCACCTAATCTTGAATTCACTCGTGCATCATCAACAACATCAAATTAATGTCCCAACACAATGTGAGTGTCATGGTGTGATTGACATACTATCACTGGTAGTACAGGAAAAGATTTCCCCCAGAAAAATTGTGAAAGAAACATGACATTCCATTTCTTTGTCTGCTTTTTGTTTTGGAAAAAGTCATTTTCCATTGTCTGATGCCTTTTCCCCCCGGAATATGTGCATTGTGAATGGCATAACATGTTTCTTCTTTACTTTTCCAGAAGAAACTTTACTGACTGCCAGAAGTGTGTGCTATGATCGAGGTTGATGGTTGCATTTATAGATGCCAACAGTACGATTACCCATATTCAGCTGGATTTTTGAATCCGTATACAAACGAGTTTGCAGTCACAATCAACTGTGGCAGCGTGATGTTACGGTGCTGCCACACGGAAGAGTTTTCACGTAATAGATAGAACTAGGATAAGTCCTGGACTGAGAAGGACTGGCTATCGAATACAGGGTAGGACGTTTTTATCAGAATCAATAAACTAACGAGAGTATCACAAGACAATGAGAAGTAACGGAAAGTGTAGGAATCAGTCACTGTCGTCACATCAACGCTTGCCCCGCGGTCACGCAATACGGATACGTCTTGCTGTTTGTCATTGATAGACAATAATGGCTCATTGATCGACAATCGCGACGAACAAGCACATTCTATAGGGAGTGCTTTATCTGATATCATTCGTAGGAGAAAAGTTCTCCCTGCACAAATGTTTAGATCTCTAGCAATGGCTGAAGCGTCGCTTCACTCTTTGTTGCATCCGACGGAGCACCTCAGAGCGCTTTTGGAGGCCCAAATCATTCACAGAGTCTTCGGATAGCAAAATGAATGGTGGGGAACGTAGTCGAGCATCTGACTTGGGAGACGCAAGAGTGCTTGCCGTTATAGCCCATAAAGATGATCGATACGCCTCCGAGGAAGGCAGGTAAGAACTCATTATCAATCAAAGAGTGACGGGCGAAAAAGCTTTGAAAGTGGAAGCCAGGGTATTCCTGCTGTTCTTTTCTACTTCGGCTTGAACTACGATCGCTTAATAACCCTTCATTATTGCAGTCTCTTCGTATGTGCATCTGCGGCTCAGAATGTTGAAACTTCAGATATTAGAATCGAAAGTATCTTTCCTCTCACCTCGGGTTTTTCTATTTCCCTGTCTCAGATCAGGCAACCTGACCCCAATACCCACAATATTGATGAGAACGATGCTAGTATGTCCGAAAAATCATCCACAAGCCCCCCCTTTTTTAACCAGCGACCAGTTTTTTCTCTTACTCTTTATCCTGGAAAAAGCTCGGGCCTTCCTCTCGAATCGAAACCCGTTTCTTACTTTACGAGTAACATGAAGGCACTTTCCCTTTTCATGAAAGAGTGTCGAGGACTGACTCAAATAAAAGGTAACATACGTACCTCGATAACTCCCACGAAATCGTTTTGATTTGGCTATGTGATAGAGAACCTTGAAGCATCTCGATTGGATTCTGAGTTTTTATGGCTCCTTCCATACACGTCAGATTGTGAATCAGCTTACCTATGTAAGTAATACTGTACGAGACGTCTACAAAGAATTTATATTATTATACAGTCGAAGTCCTGCCCCAAGACTTGCGGCTGATCGATCAGCCACTTTCTGCACGCCTTACACCTTCTCTCGCCGGATCACCTGGTGATGACATGGCAGATTTCAGACTCATGAGAGATCTTTGGATTCAAACTCAAGCCCGAGAAGCTTCTTTCAGGAGCCAGTATAGGCTTAAAGTCCGGATCGGGACCTTCAATGTCAATGGGAAACTTCCCTCTCAGGATCTATCATCATGGGTGCTGAGCCAGCCATCGACGACATCTTTGCTTTATACGACATTGACCTCACCTTCAAAGAGGATATCTTCAATATCTGTTGATGGTTTGGCCGAGGATTTACTTGGTTCCAAGTTATTTTCGCCATTGAAAGTCATTGATTCGGTCTCGGGCACTCCTGACACTATCCGACAAATGACCGATCTCGCTGGTCATGATCCAGATTTGCTGATAGTGGGTTTTCAGGAGCTCGATATCTCTCCAGAAGCCTTGGTTTATTCATCAGGTACGACGAGAGAAGACGCATGGTGTCGCGCCATATTTGCTGCACTGGGTGAAAAGATGGAATTATATCAAAAGGTAATCAATTTTCACACGGATTATCGGTAGGGTTCAACTTGTTGAATAATAGCTAGCATCAAGGCAACACGTTGGAATGCTCATCATTGTCATCGCTAAGAAGACTTTGCTTTCGTGCTTCTCTAGCGTACAAACATCTATTGCCAGCACAGGTATTATGGGTATATTGGTAGATAACTTTCAAGTATTTTGTAGCCCTTGGCTGAGCCTTGTCTAGGGAAACAAAGGTGCCGTCGCTGTACGCCTTACTTTCACTCCTCCTATTTCAGATTCCGACGATGTGACGTCTCCCGGCTCGACGACTATCGCCTTCGTTAACTCCCATCTTGCCGCCTTCGATGACATGGTCGAGAAGCGGAACTCAGATTTCCAGGAAATTATCAAGAAACTGAAGTTTGAGTCTCCTGTATCGGTCACGACAGTGCCTGCATATGTGAACGTATACGAGAGCGACGTGCTGTTTTGGATGGTAAGTGAAATTCGACCCCTTTTTGCCTTTTTGCTCAATTCTCGCTCCGTTGTTAGGGTGGTATGTGCCTCTAAACACTTGATTTCAATTACTCTTAGTTTATGTATAGACTTGAATTACCGTGTTGATCTTCATAATGAGGATGTCCGGGGTATTTTGGCCTCTCATGAATTCCTAGGGAGCTTAGAGACGCTTCTGAAATATGATCAGGTATGCTTTAAAGCTATAAATTGCTTTTGACTCCTCTTATCTTTTCCGTAGCTGAAGAAGGCAAGTCGCAGTAGAAAAGCTTTTTATGGCTTCTTAGAATATGCTATCACGTACCTTCCGTACGTTTTGTCCCTTTGTCATCTTTGTTTCTCAATTTTCCGTAACAGGACGTATCGCTTCAGTCCTGGAATAGAGACAGATATGCTGGGATATGATACGAAGTTCGTGATTAATGTAGAGTGCTCATGATCGATCCAAATGTCTTTGTAGACGGAAGCCGGCCTGGACCGATCGCATTTTACACATGGTGGGAAGGAACGTCAGTGTGAGGCAGCTCTCCTACACCAGCCATCCTCAGATCACGATGAGCGATCACAAACCTGTCGCGGCGGACTTCTCTCTCGATGTAACATTATACACTACCGTATCATCATTGATGGCTCAATATGGGCGTTCCAGGTGGAGGTATACGACGAAGACTCTCGTAGCAATACCTGTCAGAAACTTCTCAGAAGTTTTGCTTGGATGGAGCACCATTCACATAGGGTCATCAAGCTTGATACTACATCTATTGACATGGGCCTCGTCTCGTGCGTCCCACGTGCATTATGCACTTTTACCTCATCGACCTCCTTCAATACAGCTACAAACGGTCAGCCTCTCAAACATTCAACCTAACAAATGCGGGCCAAGTACGTTTTTTCCACGCGAATCTTTCGCGGCGGCTGAATCGATGACTACGTTATCCAGGGTCCCTGCGCATACCGTTTCGTCTCTCACGCTTCTGATGCTGCTGCCCGTAAGTTTGATCTCATACTTGGTTGCCACTGGGCCTTTGGCACCAAGCATACAATCTAGATCCCGAGTGGCTGCGAATCGAACCGATGGAGGTGATCTAGAGTCTTTTTTTACACAAAGGTGATTAACAAGGCTGATGTCGTCAGTCGATACTTCTACCGGGTGAATCATTCCAGGTTACTTTGACATCGCATGTGGACAATGAGGTTGCACGGAAGTTGAATCTCGGCCAGAAAGATCTCAGGACGACGCTGATCCTCCATACCATCTTGGGCAAAGATCATTTCATAAGCGTTACTGCGGAGTATCGTGCGTCGTTAATCTGAAGGAAAAACATTAGTGCAACCATCGACCCGTGATCACAGAACGTACATGCTTTGCAACCAAACTTTCATGGCTGACGCGACTTCCTGGGCCAGTTCGGTCGCTCAACTCGCTAGCTGACCTACGACCTGAAGACCAGCCAATTAATGCACCGGGTGAAATCATGCGACTTGTCAACTGGATGATGTCTGGTCATGTCGACGTGCGTACGTCTCTGCTATCTCGTTTTAAATAGGGTTCTATCATGAGCCGCAGGATGAAATTTTTATGTTACCGGGAGATGAAAATGTCATAGACAAGATACGAGAGGTGTGTGAATTAGTGGCTCTACGTGTACAGTGGTATAACTCTCACTGCAAGTGCCTGGATACTGGAGACGAGTTCCCATTTTCACAAGCAAATGCGGATTCAACAGTTACGTTATCTTTTGGAGAGACATTGCTACGTTTACTTGATTCATTAGTTGATCCAGTGGTGCCAATCCATTTGCACCCACAATGCGCTCAAACGGCGAATCCTGATGAAGCATTTGAGGTAAAGATTCAATCTCTGCTGAGTTTCTTCGCATCGACAGTTGGCTTGATAGCTTCTAGACATTTTTCCTCCTGTCTCAGTCAACGCGAGTACAATTTCGTTGACAGACACCGTTACGATCTTATCTTCTGACACAGGTCTGGCTATCTGTGACTGCTCTATTACATTTCCTTTCCCAGTCGAACGACCAGTCTTCAAAGAAGGCAGAGAGGATAGGTAGATAATTTTTCCCCGTCACGATCACGTGGATTGACTCTTTGAAGCAACAATATTCACTCCGATACTCCTCCGGGATGGGTTAGACCCGGACCTTCCACCTGTTTCTTTGCTTGGAAAGCGAAAGTTTCTGTTGTATTTCATTACTTAATTAAGGTCAATGCAGGTTAACACGAGATCTAAGAGTTGAGGTGATGATTAGCCGCCATAGTCCATTCAGAAAACACTCGGCCGGGTAGTTCCTCCAACACATCAATGTTACACTGCAAACCGAAGTGTGCTCACTACCCAGCCAATGAGCGCTCATTTGATAGCTGAACGTGAATGTCGTGAACGTCAGGATTTCTTTCGACAATCAATTCGAATAATTTTGGAGTTTCTATGTGGTACATACTCTTACATTTCCTTTCCTTCCCAACACACGTCTAGGCAAACATCTTCTTAAAGGCCTTCTTTTCCTTCTCGCGCTTCTCCTTCTTGCTCTGCCGAACCTTCGCAAGTTCACCGGCAATGGCGCCGTCCTCAGGCACAAGCTTGCTGGCTTCTATGAGGTCCTTCTCGGCCTCATCTTCATCTTTCCGGATGACCTCGGCAAGAGCCCTGCGGTACAAGGCCTTTGCTGTAATGCAGAGCAAATTCAGATATGTGTATGACTTAGCTTGTTGCAAATTCAACGTACCTTTGTCCGCCGTGTTCAGCTCTAGCCTGTCAAGGGCTCTGGTAGTGGACTTGATGGCTACTTCTGCATTCTGGGACGAAGTGGGCTGAGACCGGATCGCAGCAAGGGCAGAGTTAAGGAGAAGAGGCGCGAGTAAAGCATCATATGAATCTCTCATCTCTGGAGGTGCGTCCTCAGGGAGAACAGGGTGTACATCCAGGTAACGGATAGATTCTGTAGTCAAGTTGATTTACGTTCAGTGCGATAGTAGAAAAGGACTGAGATGGAACACACTTTGATATTTTAAGAGGGCCTCCTCTATTTTTCCCTCTTTGAAGAGCTTGTTCCCAATCTCGCGTATCGCTTTTGCGATATCAAGGGCGATTTCAGGCTTCTGTACGTCCCGATCTTCGTCATCGGGATAATCCTCGTATACGTCGCCGTCAGTGACTGTAGACTCGGCAAGCGAGGAATCATCCGGAGAAAGGACTCCCGAGTCGGCGATGACGATAGGCGAAGTTGGAACATCTCCGCTCGAGGTAGGGTAATTCTCGATTTGACGTACTAAAATTTCATTCGGCTCAGCTCATGAAGAGATTATGCATAATTGAGACACACCGATAGATTTTCCCTTGATTACTTCTCCAAATACTACGTGCTTACCGTCTAAATGTGGTGTTTTGGCCACGGTGATAAAGAATTGAGACCCATTGGTGTTTGGACCTGCATTGGCCTCTAGAGCGTCAGCAGGACAGGAGAACAAGATGATCGAGAACTAGAATCTACCATAGAAAGCAAGAAGGGTTTGGTATGATTGACCGGGAACGCTTCATCTTCGAACTTTTCACCATAGATAGACTCGCCTCCAGTACCTGTAAAAAATGATAATTCGATCATGAACATCGCAGCTTCGAATATGGAATACAAGGGAGGATTGTACCATTTCCATTCGTAAAGTCGCCACCTTGACACATAAATCTGCCAGCAACGACATATGTTGGTTTCCAATGGACGTCCGATACTATACGGCTGCTTACCCTTTGATCACACGATGAAATCCGGAGCCCCTGTAGTGCAGGGGTTTCCCGGATGATCCAATTCCCTTTTCACCGGTACAGAGAGCTCCTGATTGAAGGACCTGCATTAACGACATACTATCAAAGAGGTACAGAATACTTACGGAAGTTCTCAGCGGTTTTCGGGACGAGATCAGTGAATAGTGAGAAGATGACCCGGCCTACGGCTTTGTCACCGATAGTGATGTCGAAGAAGGCGATGGGACGATCAGGTGCAGACATATCAGCAGTCAATGGAGTTCGAAGTGAGTTGCAATGGAGGAAGCACGTCAATTTAGATCAATCTACTTCCGTTCCCGAAGGTGCTAGAATGCCGCAGAATGTACGGTTGGATGTCCGACGGTGTTTGTCCTGGGCGTTGGCGCAGTATTAAAAATTAAATTAAATAGATTCCCGAAAAGAAAAGAGAATTTCAGTAATTATGTACAGCCGCTATGTCATCAATATTGTATCTCTGCATTCATTCAGAAGTCTTGGTTTAGACTTGATGATGTAGAATCTTATTATCAGCTTGAAGTAGCCATTGCCAAACTCTTAGTTATTGAAATTCAGTATTGTGTTTTACAAAAAGGTAACTATCAAATTTACAACACATAACTATCAAATTTACAACACATAACTATCAAATTTACAACACATAACTATCAAATTTACAACACATAACTATCAAATTTACAACACATAACTATCAAATTTACAACACATAACTATCAAATTTACAACACATAACTATCAAATTTACAACACATAACTATCAAATTTACAACACATAACTATCAAATTTACAACACTATTCAAGGTAGTGGAGCTCTTAGAGCTGCACAATCTTGCTTTAAATGTCAACTATCCTTTTTTGGCAATCCATCTGTCAATAATCAGCACATGGATTTTAACATGTTTCACTTCCACTATCTATAGTGTTTTGCCCTCTTTTTGACCATCATCATGTGTAGAGTATAACAAATATTGAGCTTTAGTCACTCATTGTAATGTAGTTGACTGAGGGTGCACTGTTTATATATACAAAAAATATGTAAAATAAAAATAACAAAGACTGGTAAATACTAATCAGTCTGTTGTGGCTGATGCCACTGAAAGAGATAAATCCAAAATAGCAGTAAGTCAAATATGTTTATTGATTAAACAGGTCTATTCCTCAACACTCCCCTTGACTTGTTCAACTATTGATATTCTTGATTCCTATAAAGGTACCAGATAATCATAGGTAGTGCAAAGTAGAAGCTTTGTGCAAATGTCAGCAATATTTCTAATGGAAGATATATGAACCACCTTGATGTTGTTCTCCTGGATACATTTGCAAATGTAGTGGTGCTAAATGTCAATGTGCTTTATGCATAAATGTCTCTTTGTCAATTTAGCTAAAGCAATAGATAAACTATTGTCAACCAAAAGTTTTGCTAGAAGGAGGTTGGGCTATATCAACCTCTAAAAGGAAATTGTGCATCCATAACATTTATTGGAATCTACAAGTAATTGCCATTTATTCTGTTTCTATGATCAAAAGTGCAATTATTTGTTGATGCTTCAAGCTCCAAGATACTAGTCCTTCTACTATAAGAAAGACATATTCTGAGGTAAATCTTCTAGTATCAAGGTCTCCTCCATAGTCAGCATCAATGTATTTTATTGGCTTTCTAGACCCTCCCAGCTCCTTTGAATATAAGATCCTGTAGTTTAGAGTTCCTTTTATATAGGCCAAAACATAGATTAAGGCCTTCTGATATGCTGGTCCAGGATTTGACTAAAAATGGACAAGTGAGATTATATAATAAGTCTAGTCTTATGGCCACCTATCCCTATATAAATATAGTTAAGAGTTGTTAGTAGGCCTTGTCTTATATAAGTAATTACTCTGCCTTATTCTTAAATAATATGTTAGCTATAAGGACAATTCCTAATAGAAATAGCATATATCTAGAATTACAGTCAGATATATAGTAGCATTCAAGTACTTATAAGAGGTATACCTTTTGAGATAAAGAGATTAATCCCTGTAGTTGCATCATAGTGTATAGTCATCTCCAAGATAAATGTAGGCTTGCCTAGGTCTTTAATTTTATAGATGTGCCTCAGTTATCTCTTTACTAGGTCTTTCTTCTTTATAGTTAAAGATAGTTTAAAAGTGTCATTATTGAATATATTAAAAATTTTAGTAATGTTTACTCATGTCCAATCTTTCTTAAGTATATATACAGGTCTACTTTCAATCTTTTCTAACCAAGGTTTATATAAATATATTATCTAATGTCTAGTATCAGCTAAATCCTTCTTGTATCAAACTATAAATAGTTTTTCAGAGCCAAACTAGCTTCTTCTTCCCTTCTAAGGACTAGATAGAAGGCATATATAAACCTTATATTTAAGCATGCTGTTTAAGTAAGCTAAAATAAAATCAACTTGCCAAATTTCTAGGCCTTCTTGGACTACAATGGCTGCAAATATATAAAGTGACTTTAGTTGGACTATAGCAGGATTTGTTTTATCAAAGTCTTTACTCACAACCTGAGAGAATGCCTTTGCCAATAACCTTGTCTTTCATTATATCACTCTACCCTCCACATTGAATTTATTGATATATACCCACTGGTACCCTACAATGTTCTTCTCCTTTAGCACTGAC